>OZ020178.1:6118937-6271342 GCA_963971145.1 Sussaba pulchella
CGAGGTCCACTCGTCGTTTAGGCCAGATGAGGATAACAGAAGTGAGGGGCGGTAACCATGGGAAAATCGTGGCGACTCGAGTCAAGAGCCGATCGTATCGGAGTCGATGCTCCGCTCGTGGAAAATCGCGCGACCCTCGCTCAAGAGCTCCGGTACTTTGCTTTTTACATATATACACCATATATATATATATTTGGGTTATATGTATGGATATGTATGTATAAATATACGTATCGTGCACGGCGGAAAAAGGGAGCGAAGCGGAAAAGGAAGAGATGGATAGAGATGCGACTGAAGAGATAATAAAAAAAAAGGAAAAGAATGGCAGGGAGGCTGATAATCCGATTGGAGTACGCAGTTATTCGCCCTCTCGTCGCTTGATACCGAACGAGAGTGGACCTTCGACCCCTTGTATCTTCGGTTTTACCCATTTTTCTTACACTCCTTCTATTTCATACACAAATCCGCGAAAAAATATCGCTTTTTTAAGCAATTTCATATCCGGCGGACTTGCGATAAATAAATGAAAAAATGACTTTTTTTTCAGTTTCGATCTGAAGAATAGTAAAAAAAATATGAGAGAAGAATTCTCTGGTTCTTATTATTATTGATGAGGATTTTTGCATGGTTTCGGAATCTGTAATGAAGGATGTAAAAAAAGGGGAAGCGTTTTGAAATTCGAAATAGAAAAAAATATTGGACTTCCTGATTGAGATCTTCAAATCACGTGACAAAAAAAATTGAGATGAATTGATGTGAAATGAGATGATTCACATGGCGTGATCGATGTGAGATGAGTTGATTGTGAATTTATGATTTATAGTGAAAATCAATTTCCAGGTAATTTAATTCATTGCAATATATAGATTATAATTTATAGTTTATTTATAATTCGTAATTATTGATAATAATAGATATAGGATACTTTTTATCTTATATCTCTCGATTTTCTTATCTCATCATCTTACAAGTATAATTATCGTTCTAGGACTGCTACGGCTTTGCAATTAATTGGAAAAAAAATTCTCCAAACTCATTGCAACGACTAAACGAATGGTTGATATATTTTTTTCAATACATCGTCTATTTAAATATCCCTCAATAAATTTTAAATCACCTGTTTCCCTCAAAACTCATCATTACTGTCATTTCGAAGGCTCCCACTCCCTCACTAACATCTCCAATATTTCGTCTCCTAACGAAAAAAAAAAATCAAAATAAAAAATAAAAATCAATCTCAGCCTCTCTTCTTCTATATCCAAGTATCAAAAACGTTATTTTCATTTATCCGACATTGTTCAGCTTGATATCCGAGCATTGTACCGCATATTCGTCGAAAACTCTTTCGCTTTATGTCCGAGTTTGGTGAAGTTTCGTCGCGTTTCTTTGGTACGTGATTCGCTCTACCGTCACGTTCAAACCCAACACGTTCATCGTTCCATTCTCCTGCTCGTTCAGCGCCATTTTCTTCCGTTATAATACCACCCTTCATACCAACCCCCCTTCCCCTGTCATACTTTTTCGTCTTTATTCCGTATTTCTCTCGGACTTTCCGTCTTCTCGATCTTCTTCCGCTCTGACTGTTTCGCATCAGCTTCTCCTCTCCTCCCACCTCCTCCTCCTCCTCCTTCTGCTGCTGCTGCTGCAACCTTTTTCTCGTCCTTTTCCACTTGCTCTCGTCCGCGATGAGACTTTTCCCGTTTCGCATTGTTCGTGTCCCGTCACTGGATCCGAGGAGAGACTCGTGGCGACTCCGACACGCTTCGCTCGCTTCTTCATCGCTTTCTTCATCCACGCTTCCATTCTTACATTTTCTCAATATCATCCGACGGTTTTCGTTTCACTCTGGCGCGATTTTTTTTTTTCCCTTGATTTTTGTTTCTCTCTGTTTGTTTTCGACTCGTCCGAGACGAGAAAATCATCCGACTGCGGAAATATATAGATATATAAATATATTTTCTCGGTATGATCCGCCAAAGTCTTTATTTCACTGTGGCACCATTTTTTTCTTTGTTTGTTTTCGACTTGTCCGAGACGAGAAAATCACCCGACTGCAGAAATATATAGATATATAAATATATTTTTTCGGTATGATCTACCAAAGTCTTTATTTCAATGTGCAACGATTTTTTTTCTTTGATTGATTTTTTTTTCTTTGTTTGTTTTCGACTTGTCCGAGACGAGAAAATCGCCCGACGGTAGGAAGGTATAGATATATATTATATCTTATGGCAATATTGTGCGACGGAGTTTCAACGGCGGCAACTTTTTATTGAAACTGGTCACCAACGGCAGAGCGGCGTGCAGTCAGGGCGTTTTTTTGCTGTCGGGAATGTCGCGATAATGAAAGAGGATTTGCCGAGTTCTGGTGATTGCTTTATTGCCCCGACAACGATAACGAAGAAGCTGCTATATATATTTTTTTGTTCTTCTTCCGATTCTGCTTCTTCTTCCTCTTTTTCTTTTTATTATTCGTCCTCATTTCTTCCTCGTCTCGAGGCCGCGATCTTACGACTTGCATCGTTACCTACTCACGCGAATTTGTTTTTTTTTCGTTCACGTTTTTAGTTTTTTAGGGGTTTTTTTTCGTTCGCTTCCTCGTAATAATTGATGCAGGTACTCGGAATTAACAGCGTTCTCAAATTTACAAAGTAATAATAATGATAATAATATTGCTCATTGTAGCTTCCGAAAATGTAGAAGTATCGGTCTAAACAGTTGTTCACAAACGGAATGATGCTTACAGATATTTTGTATTGAATCTGGACCGAATCCATGGAAAAGATAGAATTCTATGGGACTTAGAAAGTTTTTTCGAAAAATTTGCGTATGGCTCTGACATGTCTGCTTCAACTGATTTAGTCAATTTGTAATACATCCTAAACAAGCTGCAAGTTTAAACTCACAGATTTCTTACTCAGAATTGAAGGGAGTGCACGACGACCTATGAGGAGCCATAATTGATAATAAAAACATTTAGATTGAAGCCTAAATTGAGGATTTTGTCTTTCTGTGTTTCCACGAAAATTATAATATTTCAGGAGCGTTTCGGATTCACTAAAAATGAGAAGAATTTTTAAATTAAATCTCCAAAAAGGATATAAATAATTTCTTTTTCCAGTGAATCCTAGACGCTTGTCAAATATTCTAATTCTCGTAAAAAAAATATAAAAAGAGAGAGACAAGCACAGTTTACGTTATTTAGGATATCCAGATTATTCACTAAAAATAAGAATGATTCCAAGAATAACTTTTCAAAGATAAAAAAAGATACAAAAA
Organism: Sussaba pulchella; assembly: GCA_963971145.1. Taxonomy (NCBI): domain Eukaryota; kingdom Metazoa; phylum Arthropoda; class Insecta; order Hymenoptera; family Ichneumonidae; genus Sussaba; species Sussaba pulchella. Next base: position 6,122,217 of record OZ020178.1, read on the forward strand.
CTGATTCAAATAAATGTGCAAAACAAAAATAATTCCCCATAGAACAAGTAGCTCTATGCACTATCCAAAAATTCGCACGAAGCAATTTACAATTTCCAAAATGTTGGTTCCATAATTAAAATTCTCATGGCAGCATCCACAAAACAAGAAGAAAAAGAAGACGAAAAAATGAACGAAATACGTTTTTCGGGTCGTATGAGATTTTTGTCGTTTGCCCGATGGCAAACGCTCTCAATCTTGCGCCCGCATCCGTCTGGTTTTCGAAGCGCGCAGCAAGGAAGAGATTCGTTCCGCAGGGGTGACTTTCCACCCCATACGCAATACTCACGCTCGATTTATCGTCGTCGCGGCGTGTCGAGCCGCCCACTGCGCCCAAAGCCGTCACCTTTCGGTTCCTCTTTCCTCTTCGGGGGTTTCCTTCCCGCGCCAACCCCTCTCTCAACGTCCTTTCGCTCCTTCGGTCGTTGCTTACCACCCGGCGTTGAAGCAAAATCCCCGGAGATTTCTCGCCCCGAGGAATTAAGGGGTTCCGCCACGGGCGCTTCGACGGGGCAAAAATTTTGTCGCTCTCAAAAACGTTTTTCGGACCCTCTGACATTTTACAATGTGTACCGTATCGCTCACTTTCGATAAATACTGCTCTTTGCCGGAGGTAGGGAGCGTGGGTGTGTATAGGTCGCTCGAACCGAGAGGGAAAACGAACAGAGGGTCAAGTTGTTTAGTGCCAAATCGACGAAAGGGTCGGTAACTTTGTATCGGAATCGGATTATCGTTCTTTGGCGAGGGGACATACCAATTTGGACCATGAGAGGCTCTTGAACTTTTTTATTCGTCTATTTATTTATTTGTTTATTTATTTATTTATTTATTTGATCATTCATTGATTTATTTATTTATTTATTTATTTATTTATTTATTTATTTATTTATTTATTTATTTGATCATTCATTGATTTATTTATTTATTTATTTATTTATTTATTTATTCATTAATTTATTTATTTATTTATTTATTTATTTGATCATTCATTGATTTATTTATTTATTTATTTATTTATTTATTTATTTATTCATTTATTTATCTATTCATTGATTCATTAATTTATTAATTTATTCATTCATTCATTTCTTAATTCATTCATTCATTTATTCTTTTATTTATTTATTTATTTATTTATTTATTTATTTATTTATTTATTTATTTATTTATTTATTTATTTATTTATTTATTTATTTATTTATTTATTTATTTATTTATTTATTTATTTATTTATTTATTTATTTACTTATTTATTTATTTATTTATTTATTTATTTATTTATTCATTTTTTGAGATTATTATTATTCAACGATTATTGTCCGTTTTGCATTTCTCATTCCAAAGAATAAATATTTTTATTGGTCCAATACCGCCTTACCTACTCACCGGTAAATAAAATAAATAATTGCAATATAAGAATAGTTTAATCAATCATTAATCGAAAATTAGAACGATTTATCAATTAAATTAAATTAATTGCGGGTAGCATTTAATAAATTCGGTTCATGAGATATTGAAGTAAAATTAATCCGACAATCTCGCGATTTCATTCCATTCTCGCAACAGAAAACCAAAAATTCATTATACAATTGATAACACGGAAACGGTGAAATTATATTTGCTCCGATAATTAACTTTCCGACTCCGAATCAACGATTTCACGATTTTCTCTCCCCTAATCGCCAATTTCACGGATCTTCGATCAATCACAAAATAAATTGAAAAATCAAATAAATCCAACCGAACAAAGAATCGAAAACAATACGAAAATCCGACGATTTAGCTTCGAAAAATTACCTCGTCGACGCGATAACGTTCAATTTTCCGGCCATCGGCCAAACGCACAAATCACCGGAGTCCCCGAAAAACAATGATATCATTTTTTTTTTTGTTCCTCTTCGTTGAAACGACTCGGGCGAAAGCTTCTTTCACGTGGAAAAACAAAAGGCAAATGAGCGGAGAGGACCAAAAGGCGGATCGAGAAACGATCCGCGGAAGCACAATGGAAAGGAAAAAGGCATATCGAGAACTCGCATATGCAAGTCCGTCGTCCGGTTGTCGGATTTTCTCTCGCGAGGGGGTCGAAGCCGTGGAAAGGAAGAAGAGGGGGGGGGGGGAGGGGGATGAAGGCGGGGGAGGCCAGAAGGGGTCACAATTTTCCAGCCGGAATTTTTCGTTTTTATTTCCGATTGTGCTTGAACAGAACGGAATACAGGCGTGTCTGGGGGTGAGTAGGAGGGGTCAGAGGGGGGGGGGAGGAAGAGGGCGAAAAACAAAATCGCTATGGTGAATAGATTGGCCCCGAAGCGATAGCACAGCAGCAGCAGCAGCAGAAGCTCTGTGTTCCCGGCTTTGTGGGATCTCTGGATGCGAACGACGGATTTGAGGGGGAGAGGGGGGAGGGGGGGTTCATTTTTTCCCTCCCCTGCTTTTCTTCCTCGCTCTTTCTGTTCACGGTCATTTATCAAATCGCGATGGCCCATAGCTACCCCTGGAATAGAACGTCTGCTACCGCCAACGATGCACTACTGCACTGCTCGGAAATTTATATATATATTTTTCGTTTTTTTGTGTATATATATTTTTTTTTGGTTTCTTTTTTGTACACACCTCTCTCGGCATCGTACGTCTTTGCGACCCATGCGGGGTAGGCGATTCACACACCGTGTGTGTAGTTGTGACGCGACGGCACTTCGGCGAATTTTTTTTTTCCGTTTTGAAAGAAATAAAAATAAAGATAAAAAATGAAAAAAATGTATATTTATATGAAGGAATGAAATCGTTCTACCCGGAAAACAAATCCACAGTCGGATGAACGATAAAGGATGTGGAATTCGTCGATCGCTCGACGTTTCAATTGCAGAATGGAAAAAAATACTTGTGATGAAAGAACGGACGAAATAGTGGGGAAAAAAACAATGATTCAGTTCGTTCGAGTATATGAGAACAATAACAATAATATTTTGGATAGAATCTGAAGTATCGTTTGAGTTATTTAGGAATGAATTGTCTAGGAATGAAAATAATAATTAATTACGTTCTTCAAATGTTTAAGAAATTAGATAAAATTGATCTTATTGGGAACATGTTTGATCGATTGATTCAATTTTCTAAGAACAATTTTTTCCAATTTAGTGAGGGAACAGGAATTTTCCAAATTTCTAATTAAAACGAAATATTTGTATGTTGAATTAGTTTAAACAGAGTACCTAAAAAAATCGTCCAGAAAGGCAAAAATTTATGCATTACATTTAGCATTACATTTAAAAAATATCAATACAACAGAAATATATTCAGTGGATTAAATTCGATCAATCAAACCAACATAAATCTTCCCAATTCTATAAAATTATCCTTCACAAACCCCAACTGAAACACAATCATTCATATCTCAAAATTTCTCTATCAAAAATCCAAAAGGAATAAAAAAAACTCGTATGTAAAAAAAACCATAAAAATGTATGATAAAAGACCAAAAATCCCGATAAGATCGATTCACCCCATCCGCAATAATTCACCTATTTACAGACAGCGAAGAATTCGCAAAACAAAGTGAACTTCGTCCAACTTCCATTAGCCAACGTCATGCATAATGAAGCGTTACAAGGACACGCGTACTTTCCCGTGTGAAAAGTGAGTGTCCGTGGGTTCATACGCCGAGGCATCGATCAAATTTGCGAGGCGCGGAGGCTCGCCCGGCGTGGAACGAGCGTAATCAGCAGCAGCAGCAGCAGGGTCGGCGTTGGCGACGACGACGACGACAACGACGACCGCAACGAGTACGAAAGTAAGAGATTAGCCGAGTGGCAAACGATGACGAGTGCATCGTTCGGGCCGGACGGCACGCACGAGAGTACACGCATGCACGTACGCGGAAAGAGAGGGGTTGGAAGGAGGCAGGGGTGGATGGGAGGAAGGGCGGGAGGGGTTCCCAGGACGGCACGAAGAGTGCCACTGGATATACCGATGCAGGTCCATCAGCGGGACTGAAATGAATCGCGGAGGCTCGCTAAGCGTGAAACACGACCGCCGAGAGACTTTGGCTACGCGTGGAGCTGCAACGAGCAACGAGCATCGTTCTCTCGAGAGAGAGAAATAGAGGGAGGAAGGGAGGGGGGAGAGAGAGAGAGAGAGAGAGAGAGAGAGAGAAAGAAAAAGAGAGAGAGAGAGAGAGAGAGAGAGAGAGAAAGAGAGAGAGAAAGAGAAAGAAAAAGAGAGAGAGAGAGAGAGAAAGAGAGGGCAGCAGGGAGTCGGGATGGATGGGCGGACGGATGGATACACTGGCGCCTTGCGTCCAGCTCACCACTGGGATTTGTAAAAAAAAAGAAAAAGAATTTGAAAAAATACGCACTGAGAAAGTTTATGTGGCGTATGGTCTGGTGAAAGGATAATTTACGTATATGTATTTAGTATTATGTCGACCGATATGATTTTTTCCATATATATTATTTGATATTGGATTGTTATATTATTTTCTATTGAATTATCTGACGATTTTTCCTTACATATTTCTATAAATATTTATTGTTTCTGGTTTTATGTTTGGAAAGATTAAAGTTAGGGTTAGTCATTGTAATTGAATTGAATGAATTTAATATTTGAGTTCGTTTTTCTTTTTTTTTTTTACAGTTTTTCCGATGAAAAATGATTCATTGTATTGTGCAATACGGAAGACAATTTTGAACAGCGTCTCATCAGCAGTCAAATCTTCCCTCAGAACTACAATAAAAGCTCAGATGAATATCTAACACGAATATCAATCATTCTCATTTTCAATCGAAAAAAAAATTCATGTTTCATAATTTTTTTCTCTATTAAAATTTGAATATCAATAAATCGTCGATAATAAATCAAACTTCCTAAAAAATTATGTTCCTACCATGACATATAATTTATTGATGAATGAATATCGATTCAATCCTTCATATTCGAATAATGAAAATAATTTCGACTTTATTCGATTTTTTTATTTTCTGGCGCCATTTTTTTCTTTTTTCAAATTTGAATATCAATAAATCGTCATTAATAGGTAAGTCAAACTTCCCACAAAATAATGTTCCTACCATGACGTATAATCGATCGATGAATGAATATCGATTCAATCCTTCATATTCGAATAATGAAAATAATTTCGAGTTCATTCGATTTTTTTATTTTCTGGCACAAGGTCGTCGTTGAAGGGAACTCCTCGCCCCTCGGTCTTCGCTGCTTAATTTCCCATTGTCGTATCCAATTGGATCGCGACGAAGGTTTTATGAATAAACCAAATGAGCCGAGAAACGAGCGTGGCTCGGGCGTTTAACGAACGAAGAATCGCCGAAGAATCGAGTACGGGGGAAAGACCGATTGTGAAGAAAGCACCGGCCTTGGCAGAGAATCCGTCGACCCTGCGAGGAAGGCGTGGGCGTGGTGATGCTCCTCGCTTTTGGAATAACAATCCACCGGGACTTGATCGCGCATCAGCGAGCATTCAAATGGGTCCGCGAGTCTCGTAACCATCGAGAATCTCCGAATGAAACATGTTTAATACATGTATGTATGGAAAGGGACGTCCCGAATCACCGGATTGAAACCCTTCTATATCCCGATGTGGACGGTGATTTTTTTTTTTTAAGTATCTTTTGGATCCTACGACTTCACTAATTTTTGTTTTTTTTTTTATTTTGTAGACAATTCCTTCCTCTTACTCCAGCCTGCGCGCTTTTTATCAAGTGGCAACTGCTTTTTCCAGCTTCGTAAATTGGATGAAATTTCTTTTTGACAGATAATTTATCAAAATTAAGGGATTTTTTAAATATAATTGAAGTGGGAGACGTGTTACTGATTTATTTATTTTGATTTTTTATTTCGAAAAACTTCGATTTTGTCCAATAGAAAATTGATTAAATAAATATTTAAAAAAAAGAAAAATAATATTTTAAAAAAAATTTTAATATTAAATAAATATTAAAAAATATATAAATATTAAATATTAAAAAATATATAAATATTAAAAAAATATCAAATATTAAATATTGAATAAATAAATAAAACAAATATTAAATATAAAAAATATAAAATATATAAAAAATAAATGAATATAAAATATTAAAAATAAATATTTTCTATTATTTTATTTTTTATGTAGAATAATCATTAATTAAATCAACCGCACCGGCAATTGGCTTATATATATCTTAATTTATCTATTTATTAATTTATCAAACTCTCCCTTAATATGGTCATATAATTATATATAAGCTAGTTGTGGGTGAGATTAATTTATTTCCACGTTCTTCCGCCTCTTGCAATTTTTAAACCAACTCGAATCACTCGATAGTTATAAAGGGCTCATTGTTGATGGGTGGCCTCCGCGTGGGTTATCGCTTTTACTTTTGATCATCATTATCCGTATTTTTCTGTCATTATTCAATTTTTTTGTAATTATAATAACGAGAAGTAAAGAAAAATGTGGACTGACGAATTATTATACGTCGAGTGGACGGTACATCCGGTGTGATGTGAATGGAAAATCTTGGGCGATTCGTGGAACACTCGTGGGAGATATTATCGCGGAACAATCGGCATTGTTTCGTCGTATGACAATTGGCAATTATAAATCCGTTGAGAGCGGAGGCATCGGTGAGGGATAAAAACGAAGAACAAGAAGAAATCTAGAAACATTTACTTGGCAGATTCAATTTGCGACGATTCTTCGAAAAATAAATATGAAAGGTTTTTTCACGCTATTTATTTTTATCGAGTGCGAAATGAGTCATTTCTCATGTTTCCGAAAAAGAGTTGATAAGTTTTCTAATTTATTTTGGACTTTAGTTGTAATTATCTGATTTTCATTTCTGATAATTTGATTATTTTGTTGTTAAAGATGACAATTATTTAATTCATTTTAAAAGATTGAAAGTTAGAACTTTGTTTATGTTGCAAGAATAAGATTTATGGTTTGTTAAATTTTTGTTTTGGACCATAGTTATAATTATATTATTTTCTAATAGTTTGATTAATGAATTATGAGTAATTATAATTATTTTGTATCGATCGAAAATAGAGACATTTTTTTTAGTTTCAAGAAAAAAAATCTGTGAATATATTCATTTTTTTCTAGAACTATAATTATATTGTTTATTATTCTCATTTTCGAATTTTTATGAATCAAGATTCAACTTTTTTCATTCCAAATTTTTTTCTGGAACTACAATTTTATTGTTTATATTTCTCATTTTCCAATTTTTATAAACCAAAATTCAACATTTTTTTATTCCTAATTTTTTTCTGGAACTACAATTATATTGTTTTACATTTCTCATTTTCCCATTTTTATAAATCAAAATTCAACTTCTTTCCATTCCTAATTTTTTAGAATTTTTATTATTACCTCGAAATTTATTTTCAATTTTTTTTTTTGTGTTCGAATCGCAGCGGAGGTAAATTCGCGAAGAGAACTCCGGTGTTATTTTCCAGAGTCGAATAGGCCAAGCGTTGGGATATCGAAGAACGACACCCCTGAGAATTTTCGCGACGTCTCGGTACGTTCGACCTTAACCCTCGAGACCCGTTTGCACGCTCGCTCTCGTTGTTTCCTCGGGTAACAAGGGTGAGAGCTGTGAGAAAGGTCGGGGACGCGGAGATATGCGGGACCGCGACGATCTCTACGGCTGAGTGAGAGAAGAAAGGGATCGTTTGAACGAGGATGCACGATCCGACCGAGAAAATAAAACGTAGGGAAGATGCGTAACGTAGGAAAAGTAACGTCAACGGTGCTCGCGCTTCGAGTACTTAAGATTTTTTCTCAGTGATAAGTGATTCAACATCTTTTTTTTCCCCTTTTCTTTTCTCCGTTGTTCTCCAGTTTCCGAAGCACTCGACAGCAATGATCTCGGATAAGGGGAGATACTTTTTTTGTTTTCATTCTGTCGGAGCGGAAGCACGAAGTAACGGAAAATTAGAGACGATTCTGAGAGAGGATTCTAAGCGGGTCAATTTTTGTTTGGATAATAGTCAACGATGGAGAAACTTTGCTTTGGCTTGTTGTTCGATTTATGGAAAACTGAACGAGTTCGAGTCGATGATGGAATTGAAAAATTATCGAAAGACAATTTATTGGCAACGTTTTGACGAAGTTCCGCGATAAGAGAAAAATAAAAAATCAAATTATCATATTTGATTTCGTAGTATTATATTCTTTCTTTTGATCAAGTTAGTGTGCATTTTTTGTACGATTTATCTTGAGTCACGTTAAAATGGTAAAAGTTGAAAGACGAAAATTCGATCGTAAAAATAATAATAATAATAATAATAATAATAATAGTGATGATAATAATAATAATAATAATAATAATAATAATAATAATAATAATAATAATAATAATAATAATAATAATAATAATAATAATAATAATAATAATAATAATAATAATAATAATAATAATAATAATAATAATAATAATAATAATAATAATAATAATAATAATAATAATAATAATAATAATGATAATAATAATAATAATTATTATTATGATAATAATAATAATAATAATTTTTAATAATATTAATAATAATAATAATAATTATTATTATTATATAATATTAATAATGAAAATAATGATAATAATAATAATTATTATTATTATTATTATTATAAAATATTATTAATAATAATAATAATAATAATAAAAATTATTATTATTATTAATTAATTATTATTGATATTATTAAATAATATTATTATTAAATAAAAATGATATAATAATAATAATAATTATTATTATTATTATTAATGATAATAATTATTAATAATATTATTATTATTATTATTATTATTATTATTATTATTATTATTATTATTATTATTATTATTATTATTATTATTATTATCATCATTATTATTATTCTATTATTTTTCTCTCCTCTTAGGGTATTTATGCTATATTTTGGGGCCTCAGCGCAAAGACAAAATATATAATATATTCTCTCGATAATTTAATAGATTGATCAATATTAGTATTATTATGATTATTATTATTCGGTTGGCTATGGTTTGTTGCGAATGTATCATAAAATTTTATGCAACACCAAGTGTATTTAGAAAGGAAGGTCTTGGAACTCGCGTGCATTCAGAATCATCGAGTTACGCTCGACATTGCAAGGCCATAATATCCGTTACGTTTACGACCGCAAAACTGTTATATGCTGCGATTCTCCATCGTCTTACGTAAACGAAACTAAAAAAATGTTCAATCGACAGGTTTATCGAGATATTCCAAAGGATAATAATAATATTATGACAAAATGAAAACTGTGAATAGTTCGAAAGAATTCTCATTCTCAACGATCAAATCGTGCACAATGCTCGTTACGCGATCGAATTCCGAGACACATCCGGTAGTAGCTCTTCGTGCAATGCCATTTTAAATAAGCATCCTTTTTTCACTGGCACGATGAAATTCTTCGTTATTTTTTATTTATTTTTTGTTCCGTCAATTCGAAGTCGACGAATTTTTGGGTAGTATAATTCTCGTTTTCATGTGGAAGACGTCAAAAGCAAGTTTCGGAAATAAATAATAATAATGATAATAATAATAATTCAATACAAATGAAGTTTAAACAATTTTAGTGGCGAATGAATTTCGCCAGATCAAATTCTAATAAAATTCTAGAAAATATCTCTTTTTTCATCGCAAATTATCGATAAATTCGATTCTTCATTTCGAATCAATCCATCCTATATGGGCGATCCAACAAAGCATTGGCAAGAACTTCGCAAGTCCAATTGTAACATCAGCAAGTGCAACTCAATACGCGACGTGCTGCAATGTAAACAAGACGTAGAACGTGCAGCAATTTTTTTTCTTCTTCTTTTTTTTCGTTTCTCATTCCGTCTACTCATTTTATACACCGCGCGTGCGTATTTTGCGTGCGTGTCACTGCAACCGAAGCGTCCGGATCTCGCGGAGTCGCCTCGCGGAATTTACAAAAAAAAATAATAGAATATAAAAAAAAATTGGAACGCTTGAAACAAGTGGAAAATTAAAAAAAAAAAAATTACGGGAAGAAGAATAAACGCTGAAGATTCCGTGAATGCATTTTTTTTCTTCTCATATTTTTCGAGCGGAACAACTCGAACGGTGAATGAAACGACCAACATCCGCTTCCACTTCTCCTCCATCTCTCAAATTTTTTTTCTTTCCTTCTCTTCCTTTTTTACGAAGTAAAATTTTTTTTTTTTTTTTTCAAAGTTTTCTTCTTCCATTCGTTTATTTTTATTGTTGTTATTAATTTCAATTTATTTTTCGTGATGCGTAGATCGATGTGAGATGTACGAGAAGCGAGTAAGTGGGTCAGAGGCTCAGGCGTTCCGTTCTACTTTCTCCTTTCTCTCCGGGGGGGAGGGGGGGGGGGGAGATGCTCGGATCTTTCGAGTCTCGAAGCGGGACCAAACACTTGCCGGGGGACCCTGAAAGGTCCTCGACCCTGGTGGTTTCTCGACGATTGCAACATTTGTCGTCACCGCGAGTTTACGTTTGTACGTTGTGGTTTCTCGCTTTGGCTCATTCGTTCGGCGACGTATTTTTATTTTTATTTTCTTTGCATATATATATTTATTTCTTTTTTCGACTCCGAACAACGACCGTATTTGTCGAATTCGTCGTGCTGTCTCAAAAGCTGTGCACAGACGATGATTGTTCTCGGGTTATTTGCATGTGAATTATTATTATTCTTATTTTTTTTTTATTATTATTTTTATTATTATTATTATTATTTTTTTTTAATTATTATTATTATTATTCTTATTATTTTTATTATTATTATTATTATTATTATTATTATTATTATTATTATTATTATTATTATTATTATTATTATTATTTTTATTATTTTTATTATTATTATTTTTATTATTATTATTATTATTATTATTATTATTATTTTTATTATGTTTATTATTTTTATTATTCTTATAATTATTTTCATTATTATTATTTTTATTATTTTTATTATTATTATTATTATTATTATTATTATTATTATTTTTATTTTTATTATTATTATTATTATTATTATTATTATTATTATTATTATTATTATTATTATTATTATTATTTTGTTAAATCTTGTATTCGTGAGAGATATAACACATGACGTATGTAATACTACAGTCCAAAAGTGCAGAGTCAAATAACAGAATATTTGACTGAAATCTCCAGTAAATTACATAATCATAATTTTTGCAATTTTTTAAATAACAAGCCATACTGTGGAATATTGAATAAACTTATATTGGTAGTTTTTTTAAATAATTTTTTTTAATTTCTAGCGAATATGATTCAACAAGTTCTAAGAATAATTTAGTTACGACACCAATCAATAGTATAAATAAATAAAATAATATTTTTTGGTCCCTGTAAAAATTTCCAAAAAACATAATCATTTACCAAAAAAAAACTCAATCACTTCATCAATCAATGCCATCATAATTCGATCAAATATTTTGCTCAAAAACGGGATCTCTTTCTCTCCGCAAAAAGTAAGTAAATAAATTTTCAAGAATTTAAAGAAACGAATTCTCGTCGTGGAAATTGTGAGGAAAAAGTTGACAACCACTGTTCGGTGGTGTTTTGCGGTGAGAAGTGAGACCGATGGTTGCAGAACAGTTATGTGTATTCTGGGAACAAAAGCCCATGGATCTCGTTCATTCGATCTCCTCCCGGTCTCGGGCCAACGGAGCTCGACTCTAATCGATTCGGCCGATCGAAAATCCTCGACTGCTGCAGCAGCAGCAGCAGCAGCACTAGGGGGAGAAGCAGAAGGGAGGGATTTTGCGAGGGATTACGACGATCATCCGAATAATTACCCCGGCGGATAGTTTCGGGGAGAGTAAAGCGTCCCGGCAAATAACGCTTCTACCTCTGGCTATGCAATAACCCTCCACCCCCCCCCCCCCTTCCCTTCACCATGAAACCCCGTGGTCCGATAGAAGGTTGAGGGTCGGAGAATGTTCCACGTGCTCTACATGGGGAGCGAAGGGGGCGTAGATTGAGTGGGCAAATGCCTGCGACTAGTACGTGAAATCCGGAAGAAGCGGAAATACATCGAGCTACGGAAAAAATCGGTTGAATTCGAATTCTCACGGTAAATCGGTTCTGACGATTTTACAAAAACCACGAGACGGTAAGAAGTCTCGATGAGATAAAAAAATTTGCTCACGTCTTGTTGATTGATCAATTTTACGATTTAGTAAATTTTTGTTTGTTGAATTAATTGATTTTTTTCCCCACGTTGACGAAAATATTGATTGTAATTATAATAGCAAAATCGAAATTATTATAATCATGAGAAACTTATTATTATTATAATAATAGTGATAATAATTATTATTATTATTACTAAAATTATTATTATAATAATAATTATTGAAATAATAATAATAATTATTATTATTATTATTATTATTTTAGTAATAATAATAATTATTATTATTATTTTAGTAATAATAATTATTATTATTATTATAATCATGATTATTATAATAATAATAATGTTATTATAATTATTATAATTATTATTATTATTAATATAATTATTAATAATTAATTAATAATAATAATAATTATTATTATTATTAATAGTTAATAATAATAATAATAATTATTATTATTATTATTATTAATAGTTAATTATTATAATAATAATTATTATTATTATTATTATTATATTGTAATTATTATTATTATTATATTGTAATTATTATTATTATTATATTATAATAATAATAATAATTATATTTTAATTATTATTATTATTATATAATAATAATAATCATTATTATTATAATGATTATTAGTATTCTCATTCATATTATTATTATGATAATAACGTTTATTATTATCACTACTATTAATTTTTTTTTAGATTGATGTACAACCGAGCAGTTGTTTACCATTTTTGTTTCTATGGAAATTCGAATGGCGATGTACAATTTTGTACAAGATTCAGGATGGATTGTTTTTTTTTTTTTGATGACAAGAATATTTTTGTACGATTTTTTTTTCTTTTTCTAAAATATTTTTCTTTCGTTTTTGATAACTCACCGACAATCTTGCATGTATCGGATGGAAGGGAGTCGCTGCCGAGCTGTATGATGGCCATGAGAATATCGCCGAACATGAGACACACGACGTGATGGGTCTGACATCTCCAGTGCAGCACGTGATGAGATGCAGGGAGCAGACAACCAGCGGCGAGAGTCGCCGCGAGGAAAATCGCGCTTATGATCATGCTGATCGGAAATATGGTGAATCTGATGTCTATAGCCGTGACCAGCGGGCTGTAAACGACAAAAAAAAAAAAAAGAAAAAATGTATATAAATACAAGATATACAAAGATAAATGATGATTAATTTATACTGAACAATAATAATATTGAGAATGATAATCATTTCCTATAATTACATGGAAATTATATATGGTGAATTAAAAATACTTTTTTATTTCAGTCTTCCTATTTTTTCTGATTATTCTCCCACATTGCGAATTCAATTTCATTTCATTCCTCAATCATACAATTGAATAATTACACAAATATAAAATCGATCAACAACCAAGAAAAACAAAAACAATAAAAATAATTCGCAACTTCGTAGAATAATTGAAAGAAATAAATCTAAAAAAAAAAAAAAAAACAATCAAGCCAGAAGAAAATAAGTTTTTTTTCAGTAAATTACTGTGGAAGAGGCTGATAAAAGAAAAGTTGGTTGTGAATGAAGAGCAAAAGGTTTTCTCGAGAAGAAAGAAGATAATGGCTGCCCCGGCTCGAATAAGAGAGAAAGCGAACGAGAAAGGAGGACCGAGAGAGAGTTGATTTCTCGACTTTTATCAGTAACGCTGTTGAAAACGAAGTCGGGAGAGGACAGTGCAACAGTGAAAGGACCCGGTGAAAAGGAAAAGTGCTTTCGGGGGAACGAAAAAAGGTGGTAAATTGTGTGCGTACGTGGATGAGAGTGTGCGAGTGAGTCGAAGAGCAGCTTTAGGGATGGTCCATAAGAGGAGGGCGTGGGAGGAAGGGAGAGAGCGCATGGACTGTGCATGGACCGCTGAGGATTTAATTAAATTCAAAGCAGCAACCCTCGGTACGTTCTCGTAGTACCTAGCACTACTCTCTGGCTCCACTCTCTCTCTCTAGCTCTCTCTCTTCCTCGTTCTCGCTCTTTCGCTATCGCTGCGTCTCCGTTGCTCTACAGAAATCGATCATTTCACGGTGTACTCTACGTGACGTGTGCTCTCAAGGACCTCAAGAGCACGTACCTCTCACGCTGATGGCAAGGGTAATTAATTCGATCGATTACGCTGACCGAAACCCACGAAGGACGATCCTTTCGTAGAGAAATAATTCCTATTTTTTTTTTTTTTTTTAAACTTGACTTGGATGAGGTTATTCATCATTCCATTCGGAATTTTACAATTTTTAATCGGTCGTTGAATCGTGATAAACAAAATTTTGATGGTATTTCTAACTTTTTATATCCTCGGGTTTATGTTAATTATTTTTTTACCCTGATTGCTTTTTCTCACGCAAAAGAAAAATTATTTTTCCTTTTTTTGAAAAGATATTCAATTTTTAATGTGACAGACGTTAATTTATTTTTTTCGAATTTCAGCGGGGCGCCAAAATCATCAAAAAATCATCAAAATTTCATCGATATATGAAATACAATAATAATAATATTCATATATTTATATACTGGAAAAAAATTTAATTTCACTGAAAGATATCTCAACGATAATTTATTCATTTACTCCTCTATTATTATAATCATGTCTTCTAAATAAATCGAATCAGTGGACGTCCCGAGCTAGAGACTATGAAACGCTCGACGTTCCTTCGAAGAAATGAAAAATGAAAAACAGAAAAAAGACGATAGAGCGCGAACGCGATATTTAAAAACTCGGTCTCTCGTTTTTCGATCCCTTCCGGCCCTTCATAAATTCGATAAGACGAAGAAAAATCTCTTCCGACCCGAGAAACCTCACGGTTCAAAGTCCAACGATACTCTCTCTATACATTCTCGAACGGTGAAAGCAAAACATCGCCGACGACAGCGACTATTACGAGTTTACGCATCAACGTACCGGCTGTAATTCAGCACACGTGCGTTTCAGCAAATTTGTTTCTTCTTTCTTTTTTTTTTTTTTTTTTTTTTTTTTAACGACAAAACTGCGTAGTCATCGCTTTCAACCAGAACAGAAACGCCGCGCGGTTCTCCGCGTCGTAAAACATGCATAAACATATTTCAACTTTTCTACGAGAGGACATAAAAGTTCTCGGCTTAGAACGAATGATCCGTATAAATTGGAATGTCCTTTATTTGAACTTTCGCCTCCGTACCAGGCTCTATAACTTTCTATTCGATTGATCAGTTGCATTCTGTGTTTATCGGATGAATTTTATATTTTGTTGGGTGTTTTTTAAACGTATTTCTTTTTAAGTTGATTTTTGTATTTGTTTATGTATTTTAATTTTGATTTCTGTATTTGTCAGCTGGTTTTTTGTATTTTTTAATTGATTTTTGTATTTTGTTCTGTATTTTTCGGGGGATTTTGTTATTTTGTTTTCCCGTACTTCTAAGCTGAATTTTGTATTTTCTTTTTCTGTATTTTTTGGTTGATTTTTTCATTATTTTATGTATTCCTTAGTTGATTTTCGTATTATGTAGTTCGTTTCTGTATTTCTCTGTATTTGTTGGTCAATTTCTTTATTCTTTTCCTGTATTTTTTAGTTGATTTTGATATTTTTAAGTCGATTGCTTTATTCGTTTTCGGTATTTTCCAGTTGATTTTCACGTTTCAAGTTAATTTCTCTATTTTTTTCTGTATTCCCCACCCGATTTCCGTATTATTGAATCAACTCCAGTACAAATGTTTCTCTTTTGGCGAGTAAATCACATTCAGCGTATTTCTCTGGGGATTTTGTTATTTTCTTTTCCCGTACTTCCAAGCTGAATTTTGTATTTTCTTTTTCTGTATTTTTTTGTTGATTGCTCTATTCTTTCATCTTCTATTCTTCATATCCCTTAGTTGATTTTCGTATTATTCAGCCTGTTTCTGTATTTCCGGCTGGTTTTTTTTCAGTATTTGTTAGTTAATTTCTCTATTCTTTTCCTGTATTCTTTAGTTGATTTTCATATTTTTAAGTTGATTGCTTCATTCGTTTTCGATACTTTTCAGTTGATTTCCACATTTCAAGTTAGTTTCTTTATTTTTTTTCCTCTGTATTTGTTAATCAATTTCTTTATTTTTTTCCTGTATTTTATAGTTGATTTTCATATTTTTAAGTTGATCGCTTCATTCGTTTTCGGTATTTTCCAGTTGATTTCCACATTTCAAGTTAATTTCTTCATTTTTTCTCTCTGTATTTGTTAGTCAATTTCTTTATTATGTTCCTGTATTTTTTAGTTGATTGTCATGTTTTCAAGTGATTGCTTTATTGGTTTTCGGTATTTTCCAGTTGATTTCCACATTTCAAGTTAATTTCTTCATTTTTTTTCCGTATTTACCACCCGATTTTCGTATTATTGAATCAACTCCAGTACAAATGTTCTCGCCTCTTATGGCGAGTAAATCGCATTCGGCGAAACAAAACGGTCACTCTCGATTTTACCGAAGGTGTACAACGGAAGACTCGCCATAGCCATAGACATACGCGCCTCGTCGTCGACTCCTGCTGTTCATCGGACCCTCGAAGGAGAAGCGGCTGACCGGCTTATCGCGAAGGTGCATCGACCGGCTCGGGCAACGAGCAACGAGGCAACGTCGAAGAAGTCTTCGAATTTTACAAGGCCGCACACACAGGGCACACCCGCCACTTTCCTACCCCGCATTCCTATCTCTCGGGATTCTCCGGCAACGATGACGTCTATGCGTGGCCTGTTGCTTCACGTACACGCTCTGTGTACCACGAAACTCGTACAATACTCGTTTCAAACCCGTCCCGAGCGACGAACGACGTTGCACCGTAAGTTATTTCGACACGATCGCAAATAGAAAGAAAATAAATGAGCAAATAAATTTTGTAAAATGAAGAAAGAGAGATAAGAAAAAGGAAAAGAAAAAGAGCGAAATAAATTAGAAAAATTAGACAAAGACGAACGATATGGAAAGGAAGAGAGGAAGGAAGAGGAAGAAATTATTTAAAAATTGTATAATGGACGTAAATTCAAAATAAATGAATTGAAAAAAATAAAGACGGAGAGATGAGAAAAAGGAAAAGAGAAAGAACGAAATAAATTTGAAAAATTATAAAAAGACAAACAATATGGAAAGGAAGAGAGGAAGAAATTTTTCAAAAATTGTATGATGGACATAAATGTAAAATGAATAAATTTTTAAAAATGAAGAAAGAGAGATGAGAAAAAGCAAAAGAGAAAGAACGAAATAAATTTCAAAAATTAGAAAAAAGTCGAACAATATGGAAAGGGAGAGAGGAAGAAATTTTTCAAAAATTGTATGATGGACAAACTTTGTCGGCGATAATTCTAACAGCTGGAATAATTAATTTTTTGATTTCGCTGAGAGCAAAAATTCGGCAATAGAAAATATAATTTTTGGGGAAAAGAATTATTTGATAGAGAAAAATTTAAAAAAAAGAAAAAACGAAAAAGATAGAAATTTCTCAAAAATATACAAATCGACAAATTACATCTGCGATAATTTCAACAACTTGGATGAATCATTTTCGATTTTCTTGAAAAAGAAAATTTGACAAAAGTCAACGAGAATCATTTTCAGAAAAAAAAAATTATCCGACAGGAACGAATAAATAAATAAACAAATAAACAACGAAATAAAGACAGAAAGAAATTTCCCAAAAATCCAACAATCCTCAAACTCCATCGACGATAATTTCAAAAACTCAGATAACCTCCGATTTCGCTGAGAAAATAAATTCGGCATAATAAAAAACTGATAATAATTTTTCCGGAAGAGAAATTATTCGACGAAGAAATGAAATAAAGTTTCAAACACGGGATACAGAACGGGAACTCACGCTCGCGATAATTCCTTCGATATTTCGTCGCGGTACGGAAGTAAAAAAAAACGGCGAACGAAGGAAAAAAAAAATAAAAAAATAAAAAATAAAAAAATAAACGAACGTGCTTGGATTACGGAACAGCTCTAACCGCCGTCGTTCTTCCGCAGCGAAATTCGTGTCGCGACGAAGAAATCGATGCGAAATATTACAAACGGGAACGAACGGAAGGATTAAAAATAAAATTGGATAGAGAATTTGATTTTCCGTTTTCAAATTAACAAAAACATATATATATATCTCTCCCGTTTTTTTCCGGAAATGGATGAATTTGTATCTTCCTCTCTCCGTGTTTTTTTTTTCATTTTTTCCGGGCATACGGACATCGATTCTTCGATTTTTATTTTTTTTTTCATTTAGTTTTCATTCTTTTTTTTTTTTTAACGGATTGAAAAATATCGATAATAGGCGCAGCTTCGGGATGAATAGCAGTGAGGTTCTCAATTTCTTCTCTCCCTCGTACGTTTCCGGTGCAAAAAAAATAAAAAAAGATACATAGTTTTTTCCACAGAAAAAACAAATCCTTCCTTTTCATTTTTTCTACTCCAAGTCGCAATTTTTTTTTCATTTCTTCATGCTCGGATAAAAAAAAGAGTAAGATTGTTATTCACGACTCAATCATGCTCACACGATCGTCTCGAGACATCGTTAAAAAAAAAACAACGTCATATTTGCATTGCGAAGAAATCTACTTAAAAATATTCGACTTTCCATTTCTTCTCGCGCTCCAAAACAAAGTATCGCCAAATAATAATAAAAACTCTCAAAGAAAAGCCGTTTTAAGCTTCGAGAGACGGAGGAATGAATCAGGGCTATCTTAATCTTCGTCCTATCATCCTCTCTCGCCCTCTCGTCCAAGAAAAGGATGTACGAGGATTTAAAAAAAAATGTAAAAAGAAATAAAAAAAACTTTAGCCGAGTCTCTGGACCCGTTGAGACACACGTAAGTTGCTCTTCCTTCTCTCTCCCCCTCCCTCCCGCCCCTTGCCGCTACTTTTTACCAGTCCTTCACGGATCATCGTACGATCGTAAAATTCGCGATCATATAAAGCGGCTGGTGATACTGTATAGGTAGCGAAGAGCGTCCGCCCCGAGGCAAAACCTCGGCCCTACGCAATCGTGGCTGACACTGGACGCCGCCAAAACGTATTTATATATATATATATTCATCTACGGATATATAGATATAGATATAGATATAGATATAGATATATGGATATAGATATACGTATGACGGTATTTTGTAACTCTGGCCACCGATCTGGAGCCGTTCCAATCGTTAAACGCCGAACGGAACCTCGTAAAAAACGCGGGAACGTTAATAACGATCGGGTCGTACCGGAGGTGCGTTGAGCCGTTCGACCAACTAAATCGCGACCAGGATTATACGTCCCTCGCGCGATCGTATGGCGATGCAGTTTTGCCGTCCAACGTGACTCAACCTACGCGCGTTTTCGACGTTGCTGACCAAACGAAATATCGTTTTTTTTTTTCTTTTTAATTTCATCGTTCGTTTTGCATCTGTCCCGACGCGATTCGTTGGAACAATTCTAATATTCCGGCTAATAATTCCTGAATGATGATGATAATAAAAATAATAAATGAATAATAATAATAATTCAAATTTTACATTGCAATTCAAATGCAAAATAGAAACAATTATTTGAATTGTCAAGAATAATAATAATAATATTATTATTATTATTATTCTTACTATTATTATTATTATTAAAAATAATATTATGATTATTATTATTATTATTATTAAAAATAATATTATGATTATTATTATTATTATTATTATTAATAATAATAATATTATGATTATTATTATTATTATTATTAATAATAATATTATGATGATTATTATTATTACTGTTATTATTATTAGTAATAATAATGATATTATTATTATTAATAATGACAATATTATTATTATTATTATTATTATTATTATTATTATTATTATTATTATTATTATTATTATTATTATTATTATTATTATTATTATTATTATTATTATTATTATTATTATTATTATTGCTATGATTACTATCATTATTGACAGTTAAAATAATTGTTTCTATTTTGCATTTACCTTAGTAATATTTAAATCACCATTCTGGTTAATAAATCGCCAATAATAACAATAATGAGAAAATTCAGAATATGTTATGATTAATAATAATTAATTATTATTACCGTTATCCCAAGATAATCAATTATTCAATAATAATAATAATAATAATAATAATAATAATATTAATAATAATGAAAATTTAAAAAATAATCATACTAATAATAATAAAAATAAAAAATAATAATAATGATAGTAATAATAATAATAATAATTATCATTATTATTATTATTATTTCCTTAAATTAAATTATTATTAATTTTATTTAATAATTTTTTTATATAATACTCGGATATTATATGAATCATCGATTAATCAAATAATAATAATGATGAAAATGATGACGAATGAATTGGAGAAAGAATTTCACGGGAAATTGATTTACCTCTGAGGCGCATACTCCCGACAGGTAAAGATCTTGGATTGACCGTCCAGTTCTTTGATCCTCTCGACGCAAAACTGTTCCGCAGGTAAAACAACGCCGTTGACCTCGAGACCACCGTCCGGCTGGACCAGAGCGTCTTTCGCGCTTCCGACGATTCTGAAACTGGCGCTGTCCGCGCTATCGGCTTCGAGACAAGGCGGAAAACCGAAAATCATTTCGACAATCGATGATGCGTTTGGCAATAAGAGCGGCGCGTCGACCGGTTCTTTCTCAAATACGCAGGTGTTCCTGTAAAAAGGAAGCAAACACACACACACACACACGTGAGTTTAAGGGGGATTCTTCTCGAGTTTCCATGAGTTAGGGAATTCGCAAGAAAAATAAAGGAAGGTCAGAGAATGCTCTGAGGGAGTGGAAATTGTTGATGGGTTTTTTTTTCCGCGTAAAATTTTTTTAGAATGGTTGTTAGGGAAAACTAATCGAGATATCGAGATTTGTTGTTCCGGTTTTCAGGCTTATTTTTAGGGTGTTCCATGAAAAAAGTGCCGCTGATTTATTTTTTTCTCTGAAGAATGGAAGTAATCTATTGTTTTCGATTTTTTTGGAGTTTTATCTCGAAAACGAAATCAAGTTTATTCGCATTTTGGATACAACAAAATTCGATAGGTCGAGAACTAACAGAGATATCGAAATTTGTTATTCTCGTTTTTAAGCTTATTTTAGGGTATTCTATGAAGAAAGTTCGTCAAATTTATTTTCTTCAGAAGAAAATAAATCTATTTTATTGAATTTTTAGGATACAAATTAATTCGATATCTCGCGAACTAATCAAGATATCGAAAAACTTTTCATTCGATTTTTAATCCCTACTTCGAAGTGGTTCTACGAAAAAAAAAACTCAAAACCGTACTTTTTCCGAATTCGGCAATGTCAATATCATCAAATGTCGATTACGGATCGAAATTCGTAACATTCAATATTTTGACAGTTCGATAAGTCGAATCAACATGCTCCAAAGATAAATGTATCAAATCCGGCGTAGCTCCGAAATTACGATCTCCCCAAAGATCAAAATCCCGAAAACGTATACATCGATGTAGTGGCTTAGCTCGTTCGACCGTGTAAAAATGGCAGCCAATCTTCACTCCGGTAGAACGATCTACGCCACTAAACTTATATATATATATACCTTACCTTAGGGTGTATACCTTACGGTGGTTTTTAATTTGGCGATGTCGGAATTTCTCTGGTATTGTTCTTAAAAGCAATCAATGAAAAGAATTGAAGAGAATATGAAAAGAAATTAGTCGCAATCGGAAATTTGTCGAACGAGTCTAAACCACCCCGCCGAGCAATCGAATTTTTATATGGAATAAGATTAAATGCATGCATGAATTGATGCATAGAATTATTAATGCATTATTAATTATGGCATGCATTTGGAATTTTGTTGGAGAATTTATTCATTACTCCAAAACTATACACGATAAAAAAATTTCATTCGACAATTTTGTAAGAAATTCAATGCTCTACAAAAAAGGTTTCCTGTAAAATTTACGTAAATCTAATATTTATTACGTAATTAGCAAAAAACTGGCTTTTTGTGCCAAATTTAAAGCCAAACTGTTTTTTTTTTAAAATCAAAACTGTCAAATGAAATTTTTTTATCGTGTATAGTTTTGGAGTAATAAAAAATTGCCCCAACAAAATACCAAATGCATTCATACATCCATATATATAATTCGATTGCCCGGTGGTGTGGGTCAGACTGATAAAAACCCAAACAAACCCTGGAGTACAAATTCCTGATTGCGACCAATTTTTTTCGATTCATGTTGATTACTTTTAACAACAATAGCAAACAAATTCCGACATCACCAAATTAAGAACCACCCTAAATCTACCCTTCCGAGATTTTGATCTTTCGGAAAAATCCCCATTCTCCGCCATACCGATTTCGGTCCATTGAATCTCATCCCATTTTATCAATCTCGATTTATCGCCCCGACGAAACATCAAAATACTCCGAATCCCTTCACTCCTCCGAGATTTCTCGATTCTTCTCTTATTTCCCCGAGAAACAACCGAAATCAATTCCCCCGTGATAATTTTTTCAAACTCACTTGTTCTCGTGAAAAACTGCACCGTCGCCGCAGCATCGTCGTACTTTCGGTCTCATCGTCGCGGCCGCACGATTAGCTTCGATCTTGCGCGGCGCGCAAACCAACAAAGCGTTGCGATCGGCGCAATATTTTTCCGGTTCGAATTGACTTCCGAAACCCGATTCCAATATGGCCGTTCCGGAATCCAAAAGAATGTAAGGATTGCTGCCGCTGTGAGGAACGTAAGTGACAACGTCGTTCGAATTTTGACACTGCGGCCTCGTCGATTCCATCACGTTCCAATGTTCCGGAAATTCCGGCAATTCTTGACTCAATTCCGGCGAATATATAAACGGTTTCCAAACACCCGAACTTTTCGCGCAATTCGCTGTTCCGTCGTTTCCGGGTTTCGTCAATTCTTCCCCGTTTTTGCAACATTTGTAAATTTTTTTCTTGTCAATTAATTTGCCAACGGGTTCGCTGACAATCGAAACAATTGACAAGCTCGCAAACGTCACTAAAATCGTCAGTTTCATTTTGTTCAGTTTGTTTTTGTTATTTTTTTGACGTTTATTTGACTCTTGGTTTTGGCAACGAATGCAACGAAGGAATTTGATTTATCCCTCGAAACTTTATTACACAATTATTAAGTTTAAATTGAAGTTTTGCTCTTTTGTTGTTGTTGTTGTTTAGTTCTTTTGTTTTTTATCCATTTATGTTTTTGTTAGATTATTTTATTGAATGTTTTTTAATTTACTTTGCCAATTTGTTGTCAGTTATTTTGCAAGTTATTTTGTAAATCACCGAAAAACTCGAATATTACGACTGTCACGATTGATTTTGATAAACATCGACAAAATTATATTTGCCACGTGTTTTTCGGACTTTAAATTCGTCGGCTACGAATTTTACCGTAACCCGACGACGAAGTTAACTTAATTTACGTGTAAACACACAAACACTAACACACTAACACGTACGAACGAAACACATACACGTACACAAATTCGAAAACGGGGATTTGTTTGTTTGTTTTTTTTTTTTTTTTTTTCGGTTTACACGCGACGAGAATTTTATCTCGTCGAATGTTAAGAAAAAAAACGAAACCCCCACAAAAATGCGATCTCTACGTCCCGACAATTTTCTGTCAGTTCCAAATACGACGATTTCCCATGACAAAAGTCAACTTCATTCGTTTTGTATCAGAAAATTCGTCAGTGAAACATTTTTTACGAATGTAGAAAAAAAGCAAAATGTTTGTCAAATTTGTTTGTTTGAATAATAATTTGGCTCCGACGAGAGTTTTTTTAAGGATTTTGTTTGTTTGTTTTTCGTGTTTGACGAGCGAAATGTAGACACGGACCTCTCGCGTCAGAGGCAGCGCTGTTACTGAAGTGAGTTTGGCCGAGCGTCCGAGAAACCGTCGGGAAAGGATCTTCCGACGACGGCGACGTCGAGGGGGGGAAAAACGTATGTAGGAACCGCGCACCACGCGGCTTTGTACAGGGGAGAGTACCTACCGGCCAGGCAGCGTGGTCCCTCGGTGCGCGCGCATTGCTTTCACCCCGGCACAAACGTTTCCCGCCACTGCACGCGAGACCGCCCACGAAACACCGTCTTTCGCGCACACGGAGATAGTTTTTGCTCATGGATGAATGTATGTGAGGTTGGGATGGCGGGCGGGGTCATACGAAATACCTCACGAATGCGAATGATTGGTTGATGGTGAACGTAATTATTATTATTGTTATTTATTATAATTTAGGATAAGAGAAAGAATGATGATAATTTATTGTTATTATTATTATTATTAGTACTACTACCATCGGTGGGTGTTTTTTGCAGATTTTCCAGCTCCTCCCCGTTAATAATAATAGTAATGATAATAACAATGATCGTCATATGGAATAAATTAACTATTTTCCGCGGGATTGGGGGAAAATAAGTTCCAGATTGGCTGACAAACCTCCGAATTATTATTTGTAATTTTATTATTGTTGATATTGTTATTATATGAGACTAATTATTCTTCTTTAGAGTATTTCTCTGATATAGTAAATTATTACTTCAATAATTGATCAGCCTATTATTGAATAATTAATTTTTTTTAAATTCTATTATCATCATTTTTATTACATTAATTGATAATTGATAGAGTATTCAATTATCATATGAAGAATCTATCGATTATAATAATAATAATAATAATAATAATAATAATAATTATTATTATTATTATTATTATTATTATTATTAATAATAATAATTATTATTATTATCATTATTATTATTATTAATAATAATAATAATAATAATAATAATAATAATAATAATAATAATAATAATTAATATTATTATTATATATTATATAATAATAATAATAATAATAATTAATATTATTATTATTATTATTTTTATTTTTATTATCATTCAGTAATTTACCCAATTTTGTAATTACACTCATCGAGCAGAATGCAATTAGTAATTTAATTTCGAAATATACAACGCTTCACGACCATAAATCAGAATAAAAATGAAATGAATTCGACATTTTTATAGCTGTGAAATATACCCAACTTGATAAGATTAAAACTGTAACTAAAGGCCTCATGTTATTACCCTGCCGGTGGCGCACGTTTGAAAACTTGCCGGGTTCAATCCCTAATTGAATGTTTCAAATGACCCGTCGGTAAATCGTCTTACCGCAAATACCACGAAACCACTTATACACTCGTTACCAGTTTACAAGCCACAATTTTCTCAGTGCAATTTGGCCAAATTTTCATGTCGCACATCGACGGTTTACCCGCAACTCCCGAACCGTTGTAGATCTCGGTTTTTTTCCTTGCAACAAGATAGAACAAAATAAAACGGTCTTGTACCTGATTTATCATTTTACGAAAATCAATGCATTCTTCGGAATTATTATTTTTTACGATATTCTTTTTAGGTTACGCAATAGATTCGCTGGAATCACGAATCCATGGCACAACGCCAAGAATAACGTCATATCCACGTGCCGTTTTGCCCCACACGCTTGCGGATACACAGATGAATTTATGTGCGGATACATGGACCCCGGGTTGTAACCACGTTTTTTTTTTTTTTTTTTTTTTTCGGCACGCCTCCTCTTTCTGGAGGTTTTCCAATAGTCTGGGCAAGCACGCCGATCAAAAACCTCCGGAAATGAAGAACGTACTCCTACTCCCTCCCCTTCCCCGCTCTCCGCAACATCCCTACGGTCGCAGAATCGAACGCGAAAAAAAAAATCATTCACCGAAATATGTAGAGATACAGATATAGACCCCCCCCCCCTCCTCCCCGCCCCTGGCCGGTGTTCCGCCGCACCCTTGCAAAACCGTAGGATGGGGGTTTAGCTGGCGATTAAACTTTCCGATCGATTTCGTCGGTGGTCGTGATGCGGGATTTTGATTGAAAAATTGTACCCCGTTGAAATCCTCGGGTGGGATAGCCAGGGGGTGCGCTACGAAAAATTATTCATGGTTCAAAGTCGCACGTAACTCCCTTCTCCCTACTCCCAACTCCCCCCCCCCCTCCTCCCCCCGCTCAGCTCTTCCCGGTCGAGCCGTTATGTGATTAATATTCCGTCTGGCATGCGCCGCAGTCCGAGAATCAAACCGGGAATGATAATTAAGTCGTGTCGTTTGGTTGTACTAATGCGCGCGATCGAAAGGGAGGAGGCGGGGGGTTGAAAAGCCACAGGGGGATCAACTTCGACACAGTGCGAGGGGGGGGGGGGCTTGTTCGCGAAAAATGGCCAAACGTTCGTACTCGCGTATGAACGTTTAACAATCGATCGAACACAAAAAAAAAAAAAAAAAAAACGTAACGAAAGAACAATGTTATTTGGAATATTGCCAGGGAGAATTTATGTTTGGCCGTGGTTGGCTCCGCGATGTAATTTAGGAGACGATATTTTGGATTTTCGATGGGTGTGCGAAGGGATAGGAGGGGGATGGAGCTGTGTGCGGCAAAGGGAATTTGAACTACGAGGGGTGAAGAGGAGGGGGCGGGGGTTGCAGGAACAGCAGAATTCGAGAGTCGTGCATCAAGCTGTCTGGCTTTCGAGCTACCCTGCCCCGAACGAACCCCCTAGTTCCCTTATACATCACAAATCTTCTCAGTCTTCTCTCTAATACCTCGTTATATGCATGAATGTAGCGCTGAACCCGCATTTGTATATCTATGTGCATAGATCTAGAGGGGTGACCGGGGCGAATTGTGACAGTTTTTGTGAGGACTTCTGTCTTGAGATTCGTTGAATATATATTGGAATCTCTTTGCGGCGAGTGGTTGATTGATTATTGTTGTAATTTTGGGAATTTTTGTGACGCGTGATCTTGGGAGTGTAGAAAGTTATCGGACTTTTCATTGTCTCCGGCGGGATGTTACTCGTTAGACCGCTTTGGGGAGGAAGTGCAGTCGAGAAAGTACTAGGTGGTGAATTTACATTCACGATGCATTCTTAATGCGATGTGATGTGGAAATGAATTGCATGTGGTGCTTTTGTAGGCTTGATTGGTGTTAAGATGAGATTTGCAAAGGTGTGGAGTTCTTTTTCGCGTTGGAAGCGTTCATTTCTTTGTGTTACAGGCGTTCTACTCTCTTATTCATATACCAATTGAGATGAGATTTGGTACACGGACGTAGATTGATGACCCAAGAACGGGACTGATGATATTTTTGGAAAAATAATTTTTTACCTCCCTTCAATAAACTGAATAGTGTATCCAAACATTTTTTATTTCACTTACGTCATCGGGTGGGATGTCTTTAAACAATGTCTCATACGATGCAGCAAAAATTTTGTCGGATCTTGGGATTTAATTATTCATAAACTATCGATGCAAAAAATCTAAAAAAATTCCAGAATGTAGCTTTTAATTCCTTTTTTCAGCGAAAACTTTTAGTAGAACTATCACCGTAGCAAACATAGATTATGAACAATCTTAAAATAACTAATTTTTAGGAGCAATCAAAACAATTCAATTTGGAGGTGAAACAGCTCTCCATAGGTATTATAAGAAATTGAAGGGAATGTTAGTGATGATGATTACGGAACCATATCATATTAGTGTGTTCAACACGCTTTGGCCCGATTTTTTTGTATACTCTCTTTGTATGGGAGATATACGCACTGTTACACCCTACCCCTGTTACTTCTCACCCCGGTCTCCCCTAAATATATATAATACGCAGATACGAAGCTTGTGTAGACAAGGGGTAGATAAAATCGGTATCACGTTTGCGCGTTACATCTATTATACTACCAACAACGAAGCCAAACCCATTAACGTTTAACCAGGCGGATGTAACATCGAAAGCCATCACTGTATATCGTCGAGGTGTTGTAACGCGCCTCAAGACGGATTCCCTGTCGAGAATACGCAAATTTCAAGTCTTTGTGAATCTTAATTCGTGAAAGCAAGCCTTTTTCGAATAATATTAATCGTAAATTGTTCAATGCAATTTTGAAAATATTCTTTAAAAATGAAAAATAACAGAGAAAGGGTCCGGCATTGTCTCGATATCAGGGAATTGGTCGTTTAAGGGCAAAATCTATAGTCGATTGAACGGAGGAATAATTTTTCTCGTTTATCAATCAATCAATTCTTTGATTATTTTCTATTATTTTTTATGGACAGGAAAATTATTAAAAAATCGATTGTCGTTCGAACATTATCGAAATTGTTCGACCACATGATGGTTAAAAAAAATCATAGATTATAGAGTTTTAATCTGGTGATGTGGGACGAAATTCTCTATATACAATTTTTTTTTTCGTATGATTTGCGACAATTTTCGTCAGCGCAAGTTCGATAGCTCGGGAAATATGTACATAGCGCGAATAATTCGTGCGATGTTTGTTACACGACGACTTAAACCGGATACGCAAGACTGCAGCTCCGTTATCGCGAAATCTCATTACTCGAAGCTTGTCAGTGAGATCGTAGATATATGTACATATGTATATAGCTCGGGGGTACTTAGCCCTGGTACTAGTGACCGTAGCTGTTACCTGCTAATTCGAACCCAAGGACCCAAGGGTTCCTCCACCGTCGGAGCTACCCTTCGCCTTCCTACAGTGGAGTCTTGTTTTTTTTCTCGCACCTCCACTTATTACTCACTACTCTACATCGCAAAGCGCCCGTGGCGCCGACCCACTTGCAATCACAACTCCGCAGTCGATGCAGCGCATCGCCTTAAATCTGTATTTATCTTTAAAAAATCATGGGATTATTTTAACAAGTTTAAAGATTATTTTTGACATCTTCCACGAACTAATTTCAGAGATTGCTCAGATTTTTTCAAGTCACAACGTGTAAAAGCTTTAAAAAATCGGTGCACCCCTAAAAATCTTTGCCCAATTGTTTTTGCGATTTTTTTTCTGTTTATATGTATATTATTTTTCCAAAATGGGAGCAAATTTCCGAATTGGGCGACATCTGGCTGTTTTAAAGTATCTTACGTCCATAAAATCGTGCGGTAAGATGGACCCGATCGGACGATTTTTAGGGGTTACCCTAATTTTTGAGAATTTTTACGTTCGAAGACTTTAAAAAATCGGAGCACCCCTAAAAATCGTCCGATCGGGCTCATTTTTCCACTCAATTCTATGGGCGCAACACACTCCAAAATAAATAAATAAATTCGCCGCTCTCATCCTCCTCCAACCGCCTCTCCCACCCAAACCCCAACGTTCCCATGCCGACCCCGAAACCGCGAAAGATAATCGAGACTCCACTGTACTCCACACACACGCTTGCGAATCCATTCGCCATTGCGAATACGACCACGCCGGTTCGTTGCCGTCTTCGACCCACACGGAAAACGTATTTAAAATCGAACCACCCGGTATGCACTTAAATGCACGCGACCGGAATCTGCATATAGATGATCGCGAAGGGATAAGAAACGCCCTACCGACCATTATCCGAGCTACGTCAACGACGGCCGCGACGAACGCGAAAGACGGGGTTTTGGCCCCCACACAGCCTCGGTATGTGCAACAACGCTCGCTTCGGGCGTATCCGGCCGACCTATGGGATTTTCCACAAGTCCGTGAAGTTGGCACGTTCGCGAGAAAGTGCAATTGCGCCTCGAAAACTGGTACGAGAGAGCTTTGCCGGAGAGATTCCATCGTGTATAATAGCGACACGCGCCCGGTGTGCACGTTTGCATTACGGGCCCGAGAGTGAGTTCGCTGGTGGAGAACCCGCAGAACCTCGAACGATTAATGGCGATTATAAGCGATTATTGCACGAGGCCTGACGTTACGTCTATAGACGCTGCGATAAGAGAGCGTCGAGTACCAACTTCGTAAACGTCTTACAGCTAACACGTCTATATTTTTTCTTTAATATTTCTTCTTTCGGTTTATTTTTCATTCCATGGAGGATTTTTTTCTCGCACGTTTGCGCAATTATCCGGTGAATTTGGTGGTTCTTTTTGTTACTTGATTTTTTATGTGTATTGATGAGGCATTGGAATAATTTAATTATTGAATATTAATCAAATTGAGTTGAATTAATATTCAATCGAATTTAGTGAATCAATGTTACAATTCGATGCATTAAAGATTACGGTAATATGATATTGTTAATCAATGATATTAGTTAGAAAAATTAAAAAAATTACGATAATAATATTTAATATTAATTCATACCTTTTTTATTGTTAATTAATAATATTAGATTACAATATTATTCAATGTATAGAGTTGGAAGATCGATTTCATCGTTTTGTTCGAACGTAATAAGTTTCGCTAATCATTTAAATAACAAATTATGCAAAATGACGATCAAACATTTACTTTTTCAACGCAATCGATGGAGATTCCGAAAAAAGATAATTGCAATTGCGATATTCCGTATCGGTCGAAAAAAATCTATAGTTCGCGTTTCGAATGTATGAAATATACGTTTGGCATCGCGAAACGCGATTTCACATCGGATTCAATCGCCAAAAAAGCTGCTATCTCGCGGAACAATAACGATGATAATAATTCTCTCGGAAAGCTGGTTGAGCGCTTGTCTCGCTAATTGAAAACCTTGTAGAGTATTAGCAGAGAGGGAGTGCGTGCGCGGTGGGCTATGATAAAAATGATCCGGTTATTAATGGCGAGTTGGTAGTGTATATAAGCGGCCGGGGAGGAAGGAGGGGACGCTACCCCGGAATGCGAGGGAACGAGAGAGACCGGGAGAAGAAGAGAGAGTGAGAGGAAGAGAGAGAGAGAGAGAGAGAAAGAGAGAGAGAGAGAGAGAGAGAGAGCGACAGACAGAGAAAGATATTGTAGAAAATAAAGAAATGTAAATAAATTATAACTGTAGTTAATATAATATTAATGATAATAATAAATAAATAATGTATATTATTATTAGGTAATTATGCAGAAAGTAGACGCCAGCGCGATTTCCCTGGGCTGAAAATATGTGATTCTAGGGGTGTTCCTGACCATTTTTGTACATAGATGTTGGGCGCGGAAACCATTTTTACCATGTTTCAAGGTCATTGAAAAAAAAATGTTCAAAAAATTTTAAAAACCTTTTTTGTGAAAAACCAAGTCTAAACTTACCAATTAAACTTTCTGCATAATTACCTATTATTATTATTATTATTATTATTATTATTGTTTCTATTGATATTAATATTATTATTATTAATATTATTATATTAACTACAGTCATAATTTTTTATATTTCTTCATTTTTTATAATAATAATATAAGATTTGACATCTATCATAGAATAGAGAAAGAGAGAGAGACCGAGAGCGAGACATCCGGAAGCTATTCACGGACGATTGCAGAAATGGCAAAGTAGCGAATGAATGAACGAATTAGCCGGAAAAAAGGACAAAATGTAAGGATTGAAAAAGAGCTTGCAAAAAAAATAAAAGTAAAATGAAAGTAAAAGGGAAAAGTGAAAGAACAAAATTGAAACACTTGTCCGATGGTCGAGGACTGCTTTCCTGCAGTCGGGATCCTAATTACGCGTTGGTAGATATATATAAATATATATTTCCGTAGGGCGCGGTGAAGGTACGAAATGGCAGAGTGGAGAAGCTGTCGCCGGCCAAGAGAGTGCGCAGGGTGATGCTTGTCACCGAACGTGAAAGGGAACGGAGTTACCGGAGACGTTTAGCAATTAATGCAATTAACGCTGATTCCACGGTGGCTTACGGTTGATTGACAATAATTAAAATGAGCTTCGTTAGAAACTGACATGTCTGAGAGCACTTTTCACAAAGCTTCAGAAAATTCATTTCAATCAAGATTATTATTATTATTTAACTATAATAATAATAATAATAATAAAGATAGTAATAATAATAATAATGATAATAATAATAATAATAATAATAATAATAATAATAATAATAATAATAATAATAATAATAATAATAATAATAATAATAATAATAATAATAATAATAATAATAATAATAATAATAATAATAATAATAATAATAATAATAATAATAATAATAATAATAATAATAATAATAATAATAATAATAATAATAATAATAATAATAATAATAATAATAATAATGAAAATATCTGACTTATTGGAAATTACAATGTTTCCATTACAAAAAAATAATAATTAATTTATAAAAATATAATAAATAATACAATATAATACAAGTATAATTAATTTTGTACTAATTATTTTTGATTCAATGAATTTTTTCACGATTGTTCTTATTATTATTACTATACAAATAATGTTAATGAAAATAAAATATCGTTATGAAAATGATTTAAAAAATTCAAATTATCATTCTTATTATTATCGAAATAACAATAAATTCAAATTCATCACGAAAATAATTCCCAAAAAATTTAGCACGTCATTCAAACGATAAAACGTCGATATATCCAGTCGTTGTAAAAGTAGATACTCAAAGTTTTAAGGACCCAGACAGAAATCGTGCCGGAGTGGTAAATCGCGGTGTGGATCGTAGCCGTGGGTAAGCGGAGGCTTCGGTTATAGCTCGGGATGTATACAGTTGTGGATGCGGGGAGCTTTGGGCAATGGGGAAAAGTCCCGGGAAAGTGGCTGGTGCAGTGTGCAATGGTGGAAAGAGCCACGAAGAGGATGAAGACCCCGAAGAGCCGTCCTACGGGTGTGAGTGATACGATACAGAGATTGTGGCGTATATAGCTCAGGGTGTCCCTTAATATGGCCATTTCCGAATTTTTCGAACTCCCGAACTCCAGCAGATTCGAGATTTATAAAAAGAAATCTGGATAAAATTGGAGATTCGTACAGCAACGTTAAGGGGTGGCTCGGAGCGATGGAAATTTCTCATTTCAATAAAGTTACATTTTGGGATTATTTCGATAATATCTCTACACCTCGTTGACAGAACATGTGGTTATCGCATCCGGAAAAGTGATGAAGATAGAGGTCATATATTAAGGGGTCCAACTACCGAGAATACTCGAAAAATAGCCTTATTCTAAAAAATATGTGAACTCAATAATATGAGATCGAATTAATTCGTTTTTAGACTCATTGTAGTTTATATTTTTATGAACGTTTCTTATAAGTTTCAATTCAAATTCTTGAGGTCCTCCTCTAGTCTCTAGAGGTCCTCCGCCTACTTTTATTGTGACATTGAATATCAAATACATGGAAATAAACTTTCAAGAAATGAACGAGTATTCAAATTTTTTTTTTTTTCAATTTACGTAAAGTAAAATCATCTGCAAGTAAAATCGCTTCTTTGGTTGTGGTTATCACATGCTCTGCCATGAGATGTACCAATTTTAAACAAAAAAAAAAAACTTCTCGATCGAATTAAATCGAAATTATCGTAGAATATAATTTTATTCAATTGGTAAACTTAAATCGCTTCAAAACCCTTTAAAGTGTCGTACGAGTGTGAAATTTTACCAAGGTTTTTATTTACGTACCGTCAATCTACTCGAGCACGGGATTCCCGAACCAAAATGACCGTATTGAGACACCCTACCTAATATAGCCGACCGGTTTAAGGGCGTGCGCGAGGGGTTGGAAGGGACGCAGGGCCGCGTTTGTCGTTTCGGCGTGAAAACTCGATCCCAAACGGCGGAGAAGGGAAGGAAGGGGCGAGGGGGAGGCAAACGACGTCTATAAAGATCATAACGGTACATTAAACGCCGTATCGTTGTTACCGTTGACGTTGGTTCGCGTGCCCGCAGGGCGGTAAATGCTCTGGGAGACGGTGATTCTCCACGAAAAGTTTAACAACGGATGGCGGGCGAGAGCGTAGCGATCTTCCATCCTTCGGTCTTGCATTCAACGATCCTGCGCTTTCGCTCTATTTGCCACGGCGATAACGATAGCATTCACGACCCGATAATTTCCGGTTAAGGTGAATCTTTAAAAGATAGAAAAAAAAGTGATTCGAATTTTTCGTCAATTTGTTTAAAATTTTGCGAGGTTTTTTCTTGTGAACGAAATTTGAAAATATGTTCGATGATTTTTTAAATATTTCTTCTATAGGTTTATTTTTTATGCCATGGAGGATTTTTTTCTTGGAAGTTTGCACAATTATCTCATGAGTTGGATGGTTTTTTTTGTTACTCAACTTTTTATGTATATTAATGAGGGATTGAAATAATTTGATCATTGAATATTAATTGAATTAAAGTGAATTAATATTCAATCGAATATAATAAATCAATCTTTCAATTCGATACATTAAATATTACGGTAGTGTGATATTGTTAATCAATGATATCAGTTCAAAAAATAAAAAAGATAACAATATTCAATATTAATTCATTACTTTTTTTATTGTTAATTAATAATAATAGATTACAATATCATTCAATATATAGAGTTGAAAGATTAATTTTATCGCTCTATTTGCCAAGGCGATAACGATAGCATTCACGACCCGATAATTTCCGGTTAAGGTGAATCTTTAAAAGATCGAAAAAAAAGTGATTCGAATTTTTCGTCAATTTTTTTAAATTGTGCGAGGTTTTTTTTTGTGATAGAAATTTGGAAATACGTTTAACGACGGTTAAAAAAAGCTTCTCGTATCGAATTCAGACTCACCCTTATTTAAACTAAAAAATTTTAAATCATCGTCGACGTATCAAAAAGCTTTTCTATAATCGATTGCTTCTTCAATTTCATTTTTATCATCGTCAAAAATTATTTCTAACCAAAAAAAATAGTACGTTCAAAAAAATTTGAATCTTTTTAAACATAAATATTCGCGTTAAAGGAAAATGTTTTTCTTTACGTTATTTCTCTGTTTCTTTGTTCGTTTTCGTTATTTTTTATTAATAAGCTTCCGTCGTAATTTTCCATCTCTCAACGAGCATCGACGATCGGCCTGGACGTCTTTGATGTCCCGAGATTCATTAATCAGCGAACGCGAACATTGTTTATCAATTCCATCGAACGAAATAAATTAGTTCGTCTCGATACTCTCAATTTTCCGTATGCCGTAAATTTCAATCGTTCATTTACGGTCTATCAATATCTGGGCCAAGTGGAGATCTCTGGAATCGATCCAACCGTTCAAAGTTCTATTCAGCGCCCGTATAACACGCCCATGGCATTGCATCGCTGCAACAGTGCGATACGTCGGACGTTGGAGACTGGCTGCTGCAGCAGCATCGGCAGCATCACCAACACAAATACACGCTTGTATTCATTGCCCTGGCACTTGTGTGGTAACTTTCGATAGTCTTCACCGAACAACATCAGACTAGCCGAGAAAGTGGTCCGCTACGATAGCTCTCGCCTGATAAAGGAATAGATAAAAAATAAAATAAATGAAGTAGAATAGAATAAAATGAAAAGAATGCAGCGAGCTCGCTGCTCGATGTTTTTTTTTGTTTACTCTCTCTTTTTCGAATGTATAGTTATTGTATTGAGGAGATTTATATACAGTGTGATCTTATATTTATTGATGGTTTAGAGTTTTATTGTCATATATTGATGAAATATTGTAAAATGCATCGTTATTATTCCTTCATTGCTGTTGCTGTTATTCGTTCTTATTTATGTTGTTATAGAATTTCTGTTATTGTTTTAAAATTGTATTAATGAATTTTGTTATTATTGGAGGCACTCGTATAGAAATGTTATAAAAAGTACATTCAAATAATTTGTTATTATATTTAGTAGTGGTTCAGATTTTTATTATCATTGAGATAAAGTCCGTCTATATTTTAACATTCATCATTGTTTATATTTTTGGTATATATTTCTATTGTTATACTATTTCTCTGATCGTTTTAAAATTATATAATTCTTTTTCATTATTATTACAAGACCCTATCGATCTTAGAGCCCCGATAAACAGCATCTATGTATCCATCTATTTCTCTCTCTCTCTCTCTTCCTCTCTCTCTCTCTCTTTCTTTTTTTTTCTCTCGCTCTATTCGTAGAGAAAGAAACCGTTTCCAAGCTCCATAAAGTCTTGCTTCCGTGTCAGCCACGTACCGGCAGCATCAAGCCGCACATATCCACCTACTACGATAGACTCTCTGGTCTATCGCTCGTTCCACTTCGGATTCGAATATCATGCATTGCAATAAACACTCGTTTCGATGACGTTGCACAGTCCAAAGCATTCACACTAGCGCCACTAATTCTTCAACCATTTTTCTTCCATCTCTCTCGTTCGTTTCGTTTATTTTTTAATTTCCTTCGCTCTTTCGCCCACCAATACGTTATTCGTAAAAAGAGAGGGCGGGTTCGACATCGGGGTGCCAAAAAGGCGATTCATCAACGAGGGTTTCCCTGTATCGCGCGATCGGCCGAGGGTTGGGCTCCCTTCGCAAGCACACCGGACGGGAATCGGTACTCATTGTGTATATTCGGTACTATCAGTGTATGTATTAGGGTGTTCCGAAAAAGAAAAAAAAATCCAGAAATTCCATTTAATTTTTTTTTTTTCGCGGAACACCTTAATATATATATGAGTAGCCTTCTCTATTACACCTACTACAGAAGTTATTGAGAGGCGGGAGCACGGAGGAGTTGAAAAAAAAACGAATGAGACGAGAAAGATGGAGAAAAAGCGGTTGAAGGATGAGAGAAGCTCGCTACGATGCTTGATCGGGCTGTGCAACGTCATCGAAACGAGTGTTTATTGTAATGCATGATATTCGAGTCCGAAGTGGAAAGAGCGATAGACCAGAGGGTCTATCGTGGTAGGTGGATACGGCAGCTGTCGCTGCTGGAACGTAGCTAGTACGGAAGCACGGCTTTATGAAGCTCGGAAACGGTTTCTTTCTTTACATGTAAGTACATATCTCGAATAGAGCGAGAAAAGGAGATAGATAGAGAGAAAATGATAAATGGATAGATAGATACATAGATGATGTTTATTGGTGCTGTAGGATCCATGGGGGCCTCCAATTATAATCGAGAAATAGTATATCAATAGAAACATGAACAAAGAATTGTAACAATAATGAAAGATAAAATAAATACGGATTCTATATCAATATTGTTAATATTGTTAATGTTGATATAGAGTAGAGAAAATATAAAACAGTACTGAATATAACGACACACTCTATTTTAATGTACTCTACATAATGATTCTTTATTAGTGCTCTGAGATTTATGAGGCTTTCCAATAATAATAAGATAGAATCATGCAATTTATAAACAACGAGAGAAATTGTATAACAATAAAAATATGAACCAACAATCGTAACAATAATGAAATCTAAAATCAAGACGTACTTTGTATCAATAGCAATAAAAAT
Organism: Sussaba pulchella; assembly: GCA_963971145.1. Classification (NCBI taxonomy): domain Eukaryota; kingdom Metazoa; phylum Arthropoda; class Insecta; order Hymenoptera; family Ichneumonidae; genus Sussaba; species Sussaba pulchella. Next base: position 6,159,715 of record OZ020178.1, read on the forward strand.
ATAAACCAGTACTAAATATAAGAGCAAACTCTATCCGAATGTGGTCAATATAGCAACTCCATATTAGTGCTCCTATGAGATCCTCAAATAATAACCTAAAAAAAACTATACAATATTGAAACAATAAGAAAAATAGCATACATATTGATAAATAATATGAATAAAAATATAAACCAAGAAAAAAACCTCTCAGTCTCTCGATCTCTCCCCTCTGATAAAGACAGACTTTATTTTAATTGACTCCATAGAACAACTCTATATTAATGCCCCAAGATCTCCAAAATCCCCTAAAAAATAACAAAAAAAAAGATATAGGCGCAGGATACCTAGGGTGTACGCGTGAAAGGCTACGCAATATATAAATATACATATATATACTGTAAAGCCGTGTAATATCGCTGGCCGTGGCAGTTCACATCGTTGGATGAGCGTTCGGGCCTGTGCGTTTGGTCTGACGGGGAGCGAGAGCTTGCACGCATCCATCGCATCAATCTTCTTCGCCAACAATGTTCGCGTAAATTACCCTCATCGATATCAAAGTGACGAAGGTGATGGGAAGGCGCACAGAGGGGGATGGAAATAGTTGTCGGGGGGTTGCGTGTCGTCGTGAGCGTCGGTGAATACGAGGGAGGACGAAGCTAGTGTCGGAAGGGACGAGACGCGAGACACTTGTCTTTTGTTTGAGGGTTCGAAATTGAGTTTCGAGATAATATAGAGCGTCATCCGTGAAATTAAAAGAATAATAATACTAATGGCTTTACGAAATTTTTAGATTGCATTTATAAACACTTTTTGTTTGAATTTCGAATTGAGATATAAATTATTGATAAATTGCCGGATAAATGATAATTGAAATCGAGATCGATTGAAATTATAGAGGAAAATTAATGTGGAAAATTTGAAACCGATTATCAGGTAAATACTAATTAGGATAAAAATTCATGAACCGAAATTGAAAAAAAAGTAGAAAAATAATAATTATTATTGTTTTTTTCTTTGAATACTTTGAAAAAAATAATTATAGAAATTATCAGTCAATCGTTAAAAAAATACTTATTACGATCCAGATTGATTAATCAAAATTTGAAAAACTTTTTCTTAATTTCTGTATTTTTCCTCAAATTTTTATTCATATCAATCAATATATTTATTATTCCAAACGTAATAATAATTAGTATTTGTGAGAATATATTGATTTTCGAATAACCTCGTGCTTCGGTGAAACATGAAAATTCCAATGAGCTTTCGGATTTTCGCTGGATCAATATTTATTCGCTTCGAGGCAATACCGCAAAATCTCGTTAATGGTTAACGAAGACCACGAAAATCAACGCAAATGCGGCTCGCGACGAACTCGAAAATGTGGGGATATCGTTGTCAATAACGAGTAATTGGCCGAATTGATGCAACAATTTCCCGAATCGTTTCAACGTCGGCGTTTGTCGCGCGAATCGTTCACGCGGTTCGGTGTTTGTCGGTCGGAACGAGCGTGTTTCATCAATCAAAACGCGACACCGTAGGGCTTTGGTTGGCTGTCGCGAGCGTTTTGGAAATTTTGCACGACGATCAATAATTCATGGAGAATCCTGATTTCGTGCGAGCTCGACGAAAGTTCGTTTATCGAGAGCTCGTTAAACGCCGTATCGACGAATCACGCGGAACAAATATCTTCATCAATATTGGAAATAACCAAGTGCGGATGTGTGTGTGAGTGTGGATGAATTAAAAGCAAATATTCCCGGACAAACTGGAACCGCTATCCGAGCCACGAAATATCCCCTAAAGGCATTTAATTTTGTATTCATTCGTTAAATATCGAATTAATCAACGCAAACCTAATCACGGACCGCGGAATAAGGCAATCTCATGGGTAAACTATTGACTGGATCGTCGGGAATAACGTTTGTCATTAATATGTCATTATTTTGATCATTAAAATAGTTTTTTTCTCGATATTAATGGTATCCGATGATTCTGTGATTTGATACTGATCTAGTAAATAATAAATTATTGCAGGGCCAACGTTGTACATGTTTGGTTTATAGAGCTGGAGTAACTTGATCGTATTCTAGTTTAAGAATAAAAAACATTGCTTTTAATAAAAAAAAAATTTTATTAATATTATTGATAACAATTATTATTTATCAATAATCATTATCAATTAATTTATTTTCTGCTTATTATTAATTTGGTTACTGGTTTATTGATTTATGTTTTTGTGCTTATTTAATGAATATTTGTTCTTAAAGAAAATAAATAATAATCGTTAAAACCTGATTATGTAAATTATTTATGACGAATAATCCACCAAAATTAGGATCAATATTGCGTTAAAAAAATGTTTGACTACCTAAATCGTTTCCTGACACGACAAAAAGAAGAAGAAAAAGAGTATGATTTCATTTGAAGTGTTTCTCCCGTCGGAACGGAGTTTATCCGCGGTACTACTAATTAGAATGCTTAATGAATAACCGAAATTCGCGAAGATAACGAGAGTTTTGCCAATCAAAAGGCAACAGGGCGAACCCCTCGGTATTTCTTCCCCTCGGCTCGCACTCCGGACCGAACAACCGAGCGTTTAATTATTTTTATGTAAATGTCACCGATGCAACAGCACGGAAAAAAGGCTCGATATAGGACGGAGACGACGTTGCCGAGATCGTCGAGGGATTCGCCGGTGCAATTTCGCGTCATGACCGATGGGGGCCAATTTCTGATGGGGGATATCTGTTATTTCGTTGGTGCGTGTGCTGCTTTGGCCTCTTGGCTTCGACGATCCCAAGAGCCACCCCTACAGCCTTGTCGAGAATGCTCATGGACGCTGGAATCGAGATTTTCGACGGGTATAAAAAATAAAATATAAAAATAGTGGCAACGTACGCTATGTTTTTTCAGTGAAACGATAATATATAAATAATATGAAAGGAGAATAAATATAGGTACATGTGAGTGTAAATATATCTTCTCATACTATAGCTTATGTATAGATATATAATTATGTTATATGTTAAATATATTGTATTAACGATAGTAAAAAAAAAATTGTTATTTCTTTGTTATTATTATCTCAAAATGATAAAGCAATTAATTGTATAATGATATAATATGTAGTCTAATATTATAATAATTATCGACAACCGATTATTTCGATTTTATTAGATTTAATGAATATTAAATTGTGTTTCTCATTTTTTATAATATACGTTATAATTTTATTGCCATAAAAACGTTATTATCATTAGAAAGTTAATTGTTATATCTTATTATACGTAACATAATATGGGAATAATTTAGATAATTAATTATATATATTATATTAAATTGTATACATTTCACATAATATACCTTATTATTTTCATTGTTATTCATTACTCCACAAATATAAATAAATTCACGTTATCCTACTATTGTTTCAATTTTAATTCTTTTTTTCGAAAACATTTCTTATACGGTTCAAAATCTGGAGGAATCAACCCAAAAAAATAATACCCTCGCTTTATAGAGACGAACAAAAACATTTTAACGAGAATACGTACGTACGCACACACAGGCTGAATAACAGGGTACGAAAGTTGTGACGAGGTGAATGAGAAAGAGGGTTGTTCGCGAGGGGCAAATCCCATCTCTTTGTCGACTCGAAATCGAAGTTACCCTCTCTCGTGAAGCCAAAAGAGCCCGACGTCGAATTCTAGGCCGTCGCGAAACCCTGACATTTCTGATTATTCCGCGGGGTTCCCCGATGCCAATGAGCTATGAGGGCCCGTACGAATATCGTTGGGGATCGGGAAAGTTGATGGTATCTTGGCTGATTGGCGCTTTTTTCCTTTATTCTTTTTTTTTTGTGTACGTCGGCGATTTAGAAAGGAAATTGGTTCCACCGATTGGGGACATTTATCAGTAATATTTCCGGTTGTGTTACATTTGTTTATGAGGAATGAGATGTCATTTTTCGATATGAGCTACTGGGTGTTTTTTCCTGCTGCCGTTTTATGTCATTTTTTATGTTTGGAGATAATATCTGTGATTTCTTTGCCTTGACGGTGGATGTGAGATAAAATAATTGTTTGGTTGCTGGTAAATGATTGCCAAAATAGTGGGTAATGATAAAAATATGTTGGACAGCTGGGTGAAATTTTACAATGTGTTATTAGAATTTTGTTTCAACTTGGAAATTATTTTTTAAATAAATATGAATTCGTTGAATAATATTAAAATAAACAATAATAATAATATTTAAAAATAGTGATATAGCTATGGAACTTTACTTCTTGAAACTGCATTTCAATATTTATGATCTTATTTTAGGACAGACATCATTTTCATCTTTCAATTTTCCATTTTTTCCCTAATTTTATTATTAGTTATTTCTTTGAATACTTCAATTTTCGTTGATTTATTTGTTTATTTTTTTTTTCAATCGCCAAAGCCATTGAACTCTGCATATGCGGTGCACTAAAAAAAAGTTCTGTTGTTGATAATATCTGAAATCGCTGCATTGAGAATCTACGACAGCAAAACCTCATGCCGAGTAAAAAATGAAAGATCGTAAGGCTTAATCGATAAACCATAAAAGTAAAAAAAAATGAAAAACAAAAAAATAAACTGCTTTGCAGTGTTTTGTGTGATGACTGCACTAGAAAATAACGTTACGTGTCGCACTGTCACGGTCCAATCTACATTCGACTTCGAAAATTCCGTTCTTATCATCAATCGTACTCTGACAATAACTAAAGATAGAAAAAAAATTAAATTAAATTTTTTTATTTTTATTACGGAAGGGGGGGGGGGATACTCCCGAATTTAGAGGAGTGTAATCGAACTATAACACTCCATCGCGGTGGCGGCCGACGTCGAGTCGATAACACGAGAAATCACCCGCCAGTGCCGTGACAAAGAAAAACACATCAGATACAACATGTCCACAATGCGACGACAATGACCGAAAGAAGATACACTCACGATCCAGTCAGCGAGCAATCTTTATCTCAAATTTACAACGGATAAACAGAACTAAATGTTTTATAGATACAATAAATACACACACGTACATTCATATATAAAGATATTTCTCTGTAGATATAGAACGCGACGGCGCAAACGCAGGGCCAGTGAACCTCTAAACCGATCGTTTTATATTAAACGCAGCCATTTTTCTTCCTTACCGATTCTCCACGCGTTACTGCGCCCGAGACTGTTACCGTCGGCCAAGCACAATCGTATGTCTCCATTGCGACGGTTTATTTACATAGCCTCGTTCGATACGGATCGATGAAGACGAAACGTTTCTCTTTTTTCGTCCTCTTCGACCGGCCAAAGCCCCACTTTGTCGACTGGATCAGACTTGATGGAGCCCAATGCAGCGATGAAGGTCCGAAAAACGAACTGAAAAACCGTTAGATCCACGATGGCGTCTCGAAGCGTCTTTATTGCGCTATTTTATCCGTTGGATGGCCGACCAATGGCAGCGTTGCAAAAATTCTCAAACTCCAAGAACTTCTTGGGGATGAATTTTCCTAAGATTGTCAATGATTGGATTTTTTATTTTTAGATCGAGGAGATGAGAATATTTGTTTGTGATTTTTCGAGAAATAAATTAATTTAGGTGTGAATGATTGTGATTTTATTGAAATTGTGAAGATGATTGAAATATTGAGGTAGGAAGATGAATAATGTGAAGGAATGCGCGTTTTGTGACGATTGCGCATGCGCGAGTTTGTTGATTCGGTAACCAAGCAACGGAGTCGCACGAATTCGTTCTGGCGTGTTCTGGCGTCCATATTGTTTATTCATTGGATGGGTTAAATGTTTATTGCGTCGAGTTTCGATGGACGTACTTACGTTTTTCGTTGTTTTTGGTCTCTTTTGTGATTACAGTCGTGAAAATAATGCTTGATCGGGTCTTATGGTCCTTGTTTTTAATTCCGAGTCTCGACTGGACCAGCCGGAAGTAGTGAAGGAAAAGCCGAATAAGACGAAGACGGAGAAGAAGAAAAAGAACGAGGAGATGGAGGCTGAATATTTTATACGTAAGTCCGTCAATTTGCCGATGTGCTACGATTTTTTATGGTCGTGCCGCCTAGTTCGGTCTCCATTACCGCCATCTTTGTCGCTATCACGGCGTCCCGGTCGATATATGTACTTATTTATGTTTTTATTTTTATTTCTTGATAAAGCTTGAGCAATTTTTGAACTATCTCTTTGGAAACTCAATCTTTCAATCGATCAATTGAACAATCAATCAAAATTAAAGGAAATCAATTTTTATTTTAACGTTATTTAAATTTTAGAAAATTCATTCTATTCCGATTTTATAGAACTACGGGTCATAGAGAATATAAATAATCACAATTTTGATTATTTTACGCGATTGACTGAAAATTAATTCTACATATCGTTTAACCTAAAAAAACAATCTCACCCTTTTGAACCCACAGAACTTCAAATCTCATGAAACATAAAAAATCACGTTTTCTATTCTACTAATTCAAATCATGCCATCGATCCAAAACTGATCATCAAAATGATTTTTGTCAAATCTAAAAAAATAAATCAAAATTAATTTGCTTTTATATCGTTCACTCGAAAAAAAAAAGTTATTCTACGCTAAATTCACAAAAATCCAGAATGCAAAAAATACGAATGATCGAAGTTTCGAATATCGCCTAAAATCAACAAAAAAATCCTCAATTCCAACATCAAATTACGTCACCGAAATTTCCCCCAATTCTCAATCATTCAACTGCTTGCTCCGAACTTCCCTAACATCCATAACTACACGAATCTTCGATAATCCCCGTAAAATTTCATCGCCAGCGGTTTAAACGTCTTAAATATCAAGACTCCAGAAAAAATTTCCGCCTATCTGAACAATTATTACCGTCCGACTACCGTTACTCGTCCCTCCTGCCCCTTAAAATCTTCGAACCCCAAGAAACCCGGAGTCGCGTGATCCATTCATTTCTTAATTCTCTCTTTATTCCGTGATCTCGATTCTCGATCGCCTCTCCTCTCTCGCTCTCTCCATCGTCCACAGACCCTGAAGCTAAGCCTCAATGCAACCGGAAGCCCTTTCACGCGTCCTAATTTCGCCGTTGAAAGGAACCCCCGTGCACGTTCAGAAGCACCGAGTCGTCCTCTTCATCTTCGGTTTCTCCGTAATCATCCCTCCCCCCCTTTAACCCCCATTATTCGCCGACTCATCCGCTGCTCTCAAAGAATTCTTCACGTTCGAAAAAAAAAACTTGCAAGCTGCTTTCTCATATTTGAGGGAATGTACGAAGTCCTCTCTGAGTGAGTCGATTCAAATTCAAATGTGAGAAAGAAACTGGCAAGTTTTAAGTTGCAGCTTGTTCTCCATTGAAAATTCGGTCCGCTCGATCTATTTTTTGTGGTAACCGATTTAAAGTATCAATTTTAAGTTGTAACCGATATTTTTTTGAAATTTCAATACGTTGTCACATTTAAACGGCTCTACCAATTATGGTGAAAATGACAGATGACATTGATATTATAAGTCTGCGTATGTGTGCAAAATTTGAGCACTGTAGCTTTAATCGTTCTCGAGTTATAGACGTTTGAATTTTCGGGGCCGCTACACACACAGACGCCCATACATCCATTATACATGTTTAAAACATTTTGAACGTATTAACATCAAAATCCCGTTCAAATTTTCTCAGACCGTCACGTAAGTTCCCTCTACAAGTAAGAAAAATAAATAAAAAACTCTTCAATCGCTATTTCAATGCTAAATTCCGCAAAAACAACTCAAACATCCCGAGAAAATGATAAACGGCCTCCTTCATCGCCACGAAAATTCCTTCCGCGTGTCGCTAATCAACGTCGAATGCTTCGACGATGGCGCTGACGCGTCCACGTCCAGAAAAACCTTGAGCCTCGCATCGCCGATGAATTGTTTCCATTGGCATCATCGTACAATCGCAAGATCGACAGATGTGTCTAATTGCATATCTGTTTTCAATTAATACGCGTGTTGAACGTCGATTTGCGAATTACGGAAGATCGTGGATTCAAACGTTTCGCGCATTCGCCGCTGGTTGGGACGAGACAAGAGAACTCTCTCACAGTGGCTTCATCGACGTTTTGGCGAAATCGGTACGGAGGTTCCTCGCATTCGGTATTAGCTGCGTCAGCACGCGAAACGCTGAGGAAGCGACCCAATGCCGACGGGCACACAGGACACAATGCTTCTCCTTCAGCGTCCACCCTTCCACGCCGAAACTGGCTCTCGAATCCTCATCAACGTTTGGCCTTCGACGACTCCACGGTGTTCCGTGTAACGCACTTCGGGAAATACGCACTGTTGGCTCGTGCGGTTTGAATTAAGGGGAGTATCCTCGGTACGTCAATTAAGAGAGGGGGTAAGGTTGATTCGATATAAAAAAAGCATTTTTTCGATAATTTTTTTTGACGACACAGTTAATATTAATTTGATTCTGTAATGATTGCTCAATGAAGTAACATTCGAAGAATATTCTATGAAATTTTCATTAACTTTTGTGAACAAATGAGCGATTGACGGTGAATCTCCGCGGTAGACTCGGAAAAAAAGTTTTATTCCGGCGCCCATCATAATTCATCACGAGATTATCTGAGATCGAAGAATCAAGATGATTTCATTAGGGGATAAGTTTCTGCAGGTGATGACGTCAAGTTTTTTATTTTTTATTTGATCGTATTTTAAAATGGCAACATTTTCAATTTTTTTGATGAAAAATCAGTATTTTGACTTCTAAGTGCTGTAAAAAATTGAAAAATCAATTTTTAAAAAAATACTCCACGTCATTGCCCGCAGTAACTTATCACCAAGAAAAATCATTTTGGTTTTTTGGCCTTCGATGATCCAGTGATGAGTTATGATGGGCACCGCAATAAGACTTTTTTTTTTAGGCGTCCGCAGAGATTTTCCATCAATGGCTCATTTGCTCATGAAAGTTAATGAAAATTTTATAGAATATTCTTCAAGTGTTACGTTATTGAGTAGTTATTAGAGAAATAAATGTATATTAATTCTGTCGTCAAAAAAAAATATCAAAAATATGCTTTTCTTTATATTGAATTTACCTTACCCCCCCTTAACGGCGAAAAGCGTCGTCTCCGATTGTGAGACACCCGTTGTATTAGACTCACCATTTTGTCCTACATTCGAAGGTTCGGCCCCAAAATAATCTAAACCATTAAAGCATAATTTCTGTTTTTTAATTAATAATTAAATCTTTTTCTTTTATAAAGATGAATATGTTGAAATTATTTTTAACAAATAAACTTTTACTCAATTTCTTTGAATAATTAAATTCAAATATTTTATTAAATGTCGTATAAGAACAATTAATTTAACCCAATCGTTCGAACAAATACAGAAGTTATCGATTGCTGGACAAATTTCACGTATTTCAATATCCCAGCCAGCTACCGCTTAGCTAATGAGTTGGCTCGGCGGATAATTCACTGGTCCCGAATTCATGGTATATCCATGTTGGTCCACGGTAAATCCTACGCTCGCAGATCAATAATCAACCACATATTTTTTTTTTCTGCCTTACTCGATCCAATTAATCCATAACTTTGTTTACTTACCCTCCGCACATCTTTTCTTGCATTATCCGAGGTTCAGAATAATTCATCAATGACTCTAACAATCAACTACGTGCTTATAAAACCTTCATTAACGAATATCGAGTCCTATAAATAATTTTTTTCCATCGATTCTTCTTCATCAGCTATTGAAGAGTTTACGAACTCTATTTTTCTTATCAAATTCTTCAAGATTTATCACGTATTTCCGAGACCGACGATGTCGTCTCTTTGAGAGAGATCGAGATCGAAACGACGATTGGCCAACGGTTGCGGCAACGTCAAAGGCATTCACGATCTCTTTTCACAAAAAGCAAATGTCGGTGGATTGTAGAGTAAATAAGATCTGCTTTCTCGGATCTCGATCGTCGTTCGCGTGTGTGCGATCTAAGATCACGGAGTGAGGACGGTAAGAATATAATGGAGGACATCGATTATCGTTGCGTTTTTATTCACTACAATTACGCCAGGTTACGAAGAGGAAGCGAACGAGGACAATTATATTAGAAAGAGTAGCGTCTAGTTCTGCATTAAGTGCATTAACTGGAAATAGAAATAAGCTCGAATTTTCAAATAAAAATACTGTTTTTTGATTAAATGAAAATCGATTAAATGTTCTATTTCAATAAATTATCCAATGTTTCAGTTTCAAGACCGAAAATAAGCTTAAGTTCTTAAATTAAAATACAGTCATTTTTTATTAAATGAAAATCCATGGAATATCCTATTTCTATAAATTATCCAATGTGTCAATTCCAGAAACGAAAAATAAGCGAACATTTTGAAATTATCATACAGCTTCCTAATTAAATGAAAATCTGAACATTTTTCCATTTTTTATAGATTATCCAATATTTCAATTCCATAAACAAAAATAAGTTCGATTTTTCAAATAAAAATACTCCGTCAACAAATGAAAATTGATTCAATTCATTATTCTTCTAAATCCCCCAATGTTTCAATTTAAAAAAATCAAGAATAATCTTGTATCATCAAATTAAAATACACCTCCGGTATTCAATCCCGACCAACTAACCAATCCCCCAACTTACCTAGTTACCAACTTCCATCGTTCACAAAGTACGCCAACTCCACCGTCAACCTTATTACATCCTTACACCGCCCAACTAAAAGTTTAAAAACAAACCCCCCAAGCGGACGATGGAAAAAAAAAATAATAATAATCTCGTACAATTTTCTACCTGCTACGCGGTAATTTCAAACACGTCGCGGTGCTCGCGGATGTGTTTGAAAACTTGATACCCTTGGTGTTGCATTATAGCGATAGAGCGAGCGTATAATACGCGAGGAGGGGGGATTTAAGAGATGCGTCATCGCGTCATCGACGTAACTTCTCGACGTACTGTAACGTCATTATTTATGCAAGGGGATTGGAAATTCGATAGGTCTTGCTTAGGTCTTGCTCGTCTCTTTGTTTTTTTTTCTTTTGCTTTTTTTTTTTTTTTTGTTTCATTCGGGGTCGGCTTTCCCAGCGTCCTGTGTCTTTCTTTCGGGGCACCAACGTTGCTCCTTCGTTCGCTTTGACTCTAGTCGATTCCTTTGAACGAACCTCGGGCTTTCCGGGCTTTCGTTACGTCGTATCTTCGACTCCCCCTCATCGCTTTACGGATGAACAAGAAAAAAACTCACGGTAATGAAATTTCCGGTGCCTCGAGAGCTTTACGCGATCTTACGACCCTTCGATATCTTTTTTTTTCTCTCTTTTTTTTTTTTTTATCGCATCTACTCGCGTTCGCGACACTCGCGGCCATTCAACCTGGCTCGCTCGTTCGACAACTTGTTTTCGAATGAGCGATGCAACTTTTTTTCTTCTTCATCTTCGCGGAACTTCGCGGAGTTTGTTCTTGACGAATTTATGATCTCATTTGTTTGAAATTGTTTTTGCATGATTGTTGAGTCTTGCGATTGTGGTGCGACGTTGTTTGTGCTGTTTCGAGAACTGTCGGAGAGATGTATTTGAGGTTGGGTTGGAATGAGAGAGATCGATGGATTTTTATTAGCTTAGAGATGAATTTTTATTATATTCTATGGCGTTTTTTGAAATGATTAATTAATCTCCCTCGTGGATTGAGGTATTGCTGGATGGGTATTAATAAATGTCAGAAATTCTTGAAAATTTGAGGAATGATGGTTTTTGATTGAATAAGAATACATCAATTATTTCAGATTTTTTCACTGAATGGTTCAATAGTTATAAATTTGTGAATTTAACACGGTCCCTTATGGGAGAACAACTTCTGCAGACGTTGATGGCTGCAAAACGAATGGAACTAAATGACAGAAAATTCTGAAAATATTATATCATCAAGATTAAGGATCGACAGATCGATTATGCTTAGTTTCAAATTAATCGACTGAGTCATTGTCGAGAAATTAATAAAAGTAATGAGAAATATCGCCTGAAACAGTTGAAACATTAGTCTGAAAACGTTTATACAAATATAGTGGCGTTGCTCGTTGTACCGCGTAAACATGGTTATTTCCGTGTAAAACTACATCTATATATACGTTTTCGGACTAATGAGGGTATGAACTTCGAGACCTACCCAAGCAGTTGTACAGTCACTGACGAAACGTCAGTCAACCACACGCCAATATCGTCGAATTTGACTTCAATTCTCATTAAAAGTAGATAATTAATATTTCTAATTGTTAATTGAATATAACTTAAGCTATTAGTAAGGCCAAACATGTACGGCATGATCTAGAATTGTCAATCCACGATTCGCCGGTTTTGAACAAACTTTCCGCCCGATAATCGATGCGGTAAGACATTAACATTAATTTCTCGCGGTATTTTTTAACCGATCTTTTTCAAATAATTTCATCAAAACCACCTTTTTTCCCCAACTTCATTCGACGTTCCTAAAAATAAACCACCGTTCGACGAGACTCGCTGCGATCTCCCCGCAAAGAAACTTTTTTCCCGTCGTAGAAATACGGCCGTTAGTCCGACAACGAGCAAGAAAAATAATGTCCTTCAGATCGGTTAGTTTTTTGTTATTCAAGGGGTGTCAAAGTGTCGCTCGAGTTAACGCTTCGTCGATCCCCAAAAAAGAAAAAAAAATTAACAAAAAAACAAAAACTTCCCCGATGGTTGATTTTTTTAATTCCGTTTTTACCTTCCACGTGAAAAAATAAATACTCCGCCTTTCTCAATCGAGGCGTGTAAAATACGCTCGACTGTCAACTCGATTGCCGAGCAAACGAAACCGGCTATCGGAGTCTCCATGGGCCATGGGCGCGAGCTCGAACTTCTCGCATTGCCCCGTGGTGCAACGTACGAGAAAAAACAAACAAAAAAAAAAAAAATAAAAAATAACCGCGTCGAGCCAACTCGACTCAACGGCGCCTGGAATATTCCCCGAGGGCGCTACGATTCTCTGGGATGTTCCATCCCCCGACGTGGCACACGTGTGTGTCCTTCTTGCCCACCCGCGAACCTTATCGCCCTCGTAAACCGCGCACCGAGCTATGGCTTAGGAGTAGCGTTAAACGTGTGTCAAGATTTGGTCGGAAAATAAAACTCGTTCGTGTCTCGCTCGGTAGCTTTGTTTTTTTTTATGTAGGTACACGAAGACTGCGTTAAAGAACATGTTGGGTTTTTTTATAGCGGTGGAGTGCGAAAAAAAAATTAGCGATAAAAATATGAGGACGGTGGGCGGATATACGGTCTTATTTTGAGGTCGGAGGGATTTTGGCGAAGGGGGTGTGGGTGGGGGAGAGGATAAGGAGGAGGATGATGGAGAAAATGGTTATGTATGGGGGTTGAGCCGTTTTTAGAGGTCTGGTTTTGGGATTTGGGCTGATGGAGGTTGCGGAATGGGAAGGAATTATGTTGGTCTTGGATCGGTGGTCGGAGGAAAGAACCTAATTTGCTTTTGTTCTTTAAAGTCCTGCGGCCTTGAGATAAAGTGCTATATAGGTGACCGGCAATGCGTCGATCAGTTCATCATCGATACCCGAGATTCTATCGAATTTTCGTTTTATGCAATCGTTTTTTAGATGACCATTGTTATATAAGTACTTTTCAATTTTCTTTGTTTCATGTGATAGTCGATGAAAGCTATGTACTCTGCGAGGGAGCAGTGCATCACCTTTTTTTAGGGTTACGTAGAGCGGTAATCCTAGGAATCTTTATGGTGGCGGGAAGTTCATCGGTCCGTCCGTCTGTATGTCACAGTCCTCCCATTCTCTCATTTATGTGCCGATTCGGATGAAACTTGGTACACAGACGTAGATCGATGACTCAAAAACAGAAATGATGACATAAAAAAAGAAAAAAATATCGACCTTCCTCCACGTATCAAAAAGTAAACTCGAATTTTTTTTTGGGTCACCCCAGCGAGTGAGGTGTCTTCTAATAAGTCTCCTCAAATGCAATTAAAAATGATGTTAGAACTTTTTATTTTAAACCTTCAGTCACGAGATATTCGCTTTCAAGGTCATCATTGCCCCCCCCCCCCCCTCAACCCTAATTTCTAAACTGTCAGTTTAAAAAATCGGGAAAGAATCCAGAATGCAGCTTTTTATTAATACATTCAATCGAAATGATTACGAACACTGTATTAAAAATAGTTTACGAAAAATATAAAAATTTCAATTTTTTCGGATGCAAGCTTATTCTTTAAGTCAAAATAGCTGTTAATAAATCTTATAGAAAGATGAAGAGAATGTTGGTGAGAATGTCTACGAGACCCTATAATGTGCCCGCCCATAACGCTCTTATGGCTGGTTGTTCAAATTTGTGCATTGAAAAGGTACAAAAGAGAGCCTCGGAATCAGTGTCTCATACAGCCGCAATCGCATCACCTCAATTACGTCGCAATGCTACGCCATCTGTGTACGATTCCAATCTACTCGAAGAATTATCTCAACACGGTAACGCAGAAAACATGACCCCGAGCCGACACTTTTGTCTTGATAACAACGCAGCATTTCTACATTCTCGGCAGCACGCGCTGCATCTCTCGCCACTCGCTGCATCGATCGTCGATAATGCAGAATTCTGACGAAGAAATAGTCAAAATCCCTACGATCGTTCCATCTCGTTGCGTTACAAATACAAATTTCCATGCAAACATTTTTTCTGCATGGAAAAATGTTTTTCATTTTTATTGCGAAATATTTTCCATTATTAAGGCAATCGCGCATTATTGAAGATCGCTCCGACTCGTATCCCTGATCAATTTTAGATGAATGCCATTTTTCGCCGTTAGCAAAAACGTCTTGGGATGATTCAGATAAGGAATTTGCGTCTTCTCACAAACGTCGACCTTGCAACGATGCAAAATCTTCATGATTCCAACTTTCGTCTGCATTACACCGAATCTCTTCCCTGTTGGAAAAAAAATTACGAAAGATTAACAATCGCGCGAGTGGTAAACAAATATTATACAAGAATTGTGCTCGACCATCAATCAATTTAATCTCAGGTCATCAATCAACGAAAACTTATCGGCATTCGGAAAAATGTTTTCTGCACTATGATTATCCTACGGTATTTATCTTCTCAATGGCATCTACAGTCGATAAGACCAAGATTAATGGTCCAAAACGCAGCTTCCTTCGATTACCATACTTCAAGAATTTCACCGGACGACTGTACACGTCCGGGAGATCATCGATCGACCGGAAGTCATACGTACCGATGCAACTCCTCGGTCCATCGCCGAATGGCAAATAGGTCATGGGGTGCCGTGATTTAATGGCTTCCGGTGTAAATCTCTCGGGATCGTAAACGTCCGGTTCCGGAAAATACCGAGGATCCCGATGAATTCCGTATATAGGTATCCAAATCATTTGGCCCTTATCGATGGTCAGTAGATTGTCGTTGGTTTCGGTTTTGAAGGTATACGATTCCGTCGATTTTCGCGTTAGGATATTCACCGATGGATGCATTCTCAGTGTTTCTGCGAGCAAAGCAATCGCATAACTATCGATCGATCAAATTATTTTATTCGATATCTTCGTATTTAATCAATGAAATAAATGATAATACTGATAATAGTTAGTATTATTAATATTATATATTTTGTTGTTCAAATAATAAGATAACGATTAAAATATAGTAATTGTATAGTAATAATGAGAATCTATTCTCATTCACTAGCAGTAATAATTCAAGATAGTAATAATTATATTAGTATTACTATTATTATATATTTTGTTGTTCAAATAATAAGATAACAATTAAAATATAATAATTGCATTGTAATAATGAGAATCTATTCTTATTCACTAGCAGTAATAATTCAAAATAGTAATAATTATCAGTATTACTATTATTATATATTTTGTTGTTCAAATAATAAGATAACGATTAAAATATAATAATTATATTATAATAATACGAATCTATTCTTATTCACTAGCGATGACAGGGTAATAATAATTATGATCGTAATGTAATTTACGAAATATAATCAATCACAATAATATTATAATTATAATATAATATTCATTGCGGAGAAATAATTATATTGTAATATATTTAATAATTATGATGATAATTGAATAATATTATCGATAATAAAACTAATGTTTATGATTATTATTCCTATTATTATCGAATGACTATCATTGTAGATTTTACATGATAAATTACCTTGAAGAACCATATCGAGGTATCTCATGTTTTTGATTCCCTCGTATTCCATAATCCCACCGGTTCTATCCATCTCTTCGTTTATTTCTCTTCTCAATTTATCTTGAACCTCGTGATTTCGGGCGAGCTCGTAAAGAGTGTTGCTTATCGTCGACGAAGACGTATCAAAACCGGCGATAAAAAATACGAAGAGTTGAGCAGCGAGAAAAGTGTCGGTCAATTCTGCAAATAGATCGAATAAAATTGTTTGAATGACGGTTTGATTATACTTCTTGGCATGGTTTCGAGCTGTCTTTTGGGATAAACTGAATTTGCAGGTTGTTCCAGTTTCAAATTGGGAATATTGGAGTAACAATATTGAGAGCATGGCTGTCTAAGTCCGTCTTTTAGGACGACTTAATTCTCGCTTTCTTGCAGATCTCTTTTTCAAAACGCATCAAGTCAATTTTGAACTTTGAACCTCTAAGCTTCTTTCAAATGAGAAAAAAAATATACGACCATTTTTTTGGTCTACACAAATAGAAACGTTAAAGAGATTAATCAATACGGAGCTCACCGATGCCCGCCATTTTTTCCGGATGATCCTTGAGGTGTCTGAGCAGATCGATCAAATCGTTCCGTACAACCCCATTTTTTTCCCTATACTCCATCGCCTGCTTCGTCGTATCGACGAAAAAATCAACCATCTCTCGATCGCTGAACAAATGTCCGATCAAACTGTGCACACCGGGTGCCAAATTTCTAAGACGAAAATTAATAAATAATTTCCAATTCAGTCTCAACGCTCGCCGTCCCATCGTTCGAAAAAGACTGTCTTCGCTCTCAATCGCGTTCATTTGCAAACCAAACGCGCATACGCCAATAACATCAGTTGTAAATTTCGCGCTAATTTCCGAAACTTCGATCACGTTTCCCGAAATCTCCGCATTCTTCATCACTTTCTCCAAATATTCGTCCAATTTATCCGCACACTGGACCAAAAGATGAAACATTTCTTTGAGTTTGCCGGATGTAAAAACGGGCGTGAGTTTCGTTCTCAAAGGTCGCCATCTCGTCGATTCGAGATTGAACAAATGCGCCGTCAACGGTTCGATCTTTTCGTTCATGGGATTTCCACGATCGACGAATTTACCGAAATCTTTTATCATAACGTCTTTGATGAGATTCAAATCGTTGATTATCAAACCCGGCATTCGATGCAAATAAATGCCTACGAGCGGTTCGTTTTTCCAATCTTCGTAAATTTTGTGCAAATAATCGCCCATGCAACATTTGCTCAGTGTTATGTCCTTGACGGTGCCGAATAGGGCTGTTGGTTTTGGTCCTTTGATTCCACGTGACTGCCAGTAATTGTGATTGATCGTGAGATAACGATAGATTATTAGAAAAAGGCCCAGAAGAGTTAAGATTAATTCCACGACACCGAGCGCCATTTTTAATCGAAACGAATTGCCCGATCGGTTTAATATCGAATATAATTCGTTACAATTAGATACAGTTTTCGTTGTATTGATTGTTGTTGTTTTTACGGTATGAACTTTTCGATTCCGACGGTAAGAACACTTTATGGACGTTGATACAGCTCATAAAGTGACGAAGAATGTCTGCTTCGAACGACGATGCAGTAAAGACTGCTGGTTCATTCGTATTTACTACGCTATTTAGGTTTGCTCGCGATGATAGCGTGGGTGTTGCCTCATATCTTTGCGCCGCGTATATTCTCGACCGTGTACACATTTGTATTGGTACGTTTCGCGAGAAGAGGGACCTTGAACGTTTGTGAAGTTTGTTCGAAGAGCGTTTAAATTCCGTGGGTTGGTAAGTGGGGGGAGAAACCTCCGAAATCCAACCCTTCCACTTGCGACTCGGGGCCTGTTCGAGCTGGCGGATGCGCACCGGTTTTTAAACCACAATGTATGTAATACGGATATACATTGCCGTATTATGTACGGCATGTATCGACTTCGACGCGCGTCTCGAGATTTTACGCTAGAATTACGCTACGAGATAATTATTAGTTTTATTACAATAATTACTATTATTATCTATTTTGTTGTTCAAATAATAAGACAACGAGTAAGATATAATTATTTTATAATAATAATACTAATCTGTTAGTATTTACTAGCAATGACATAGTAATAATAATTACGATTATAATGGAATTTACGAAATATAATTAATCACAATGATATTGTAATTATAATGTAATATTCATTGCGGAGGAATATTGTAATATATTCGATAATTATGATGGTAATTTAATAATAGGTACTATCAATAATAAAACTAACAGTAATTATTATTATTATTATTCATATTATTATTGAATGACTATTATTATCGATTTTTCGAGCTGGCGGATGCGGATCAGTTTTCAAACCACGATGTATATAATACGTATGTTATATATTATGTACGGCATTCATTGACTTCGGTGCGCGGCGCGCGATCTACGCCTCACTTATATGTTAAGAATCAATCGATCAAACATCAGAGTTGATCGTTCTTTCTTGATGAAAGACCGAGCCAAAGACCCGGATTAGATGCCCCAAGGTTCCATTTGGGCCATATAAACAAATGTTTCCTATTTTTTTCGGTGCTATCCTTTTAAATGTTAGTTAGGGTTCTAAAAAATGCTTACCCAAAATTTAAGCAGTCTAGCTTATATGTAAAATGTCCCGCTAATAGATTCTTCTGGTTTTTTACGGTTTTAGCGATACCACGTGGACTGGATGGTATTCACGTGAAAATTATTAATCAACTTGTTTAATTGACAGTTTAATTTCCAGAAAAAGATTCATATCACTTTTGTCGAACATTTATACATCTGGCTAAATTTTAGCTTAATCGGACTATTTTAAAAAGTCCAGCAGTCATTATATCGTTTCGACATTTGATTAACACGGGAAGAAAAAAAATTTTCTCGAGTTAAAATATTTTACGATATTTTCAGTAAAACAGCGTGATTCATACATATATTGCCAATTAGAAGAATTGTAGTAGAATAAAAATAGCTACATTTTAATTATATTCATGAGAGCCGCGAGATAAAAAAAATTTTATTCAGAGATTATAGCTCATGATTTGGCAATCATCGAGCAGTTAGGGCAATAGGGGAGCGTTGCATATCTCGCTGACTTGGATATTTTTTTATTCCGACGCTGCAAAATTTTCTACTAAATGACCCCCCCCCACTAATTTGAATTATCCGGGCAGGAGTAAAGTCAAGATAGCTCAATCAGTTGTAAATAATGCTTATAAATAATTCCTACGAAAATACTACAAGCAGCATTCAAATTTAAATTAATTTAACAATTGCCAAAAAAGTATAAAATTACGTTATTTTTATACAGTTGCGATGATAAGTCGTCGAATTTCGATTCTTGCATATCTGCCGCTGGTACATCGAATTTTAGTATTATTCTCCTCTGATACAGCGCACGAACGAAATTCCCGTGCAAGTCGTTGTGTTTCCTAGTGAGAGGCAACGATGGAGCCACCGTGAGAGTTCATCCGCTTTGTGCGTCAAGGGAGGGAAAAATCCAGACGCAGACCTCCCTTATTAAGCTTGGGGGCTACACGTGCGCTAAATTATTTGACCACAGTGAACTACACCGTGCGCCAATGTAATATCATTTAATTACCGCTGCATGGTCCGAACTCGACTTGCTAATTTTTGGGACAATCGATTGAGCACCGCAGGCCGAGAGCGATATATTTTCGTGTTAAACGACAAATCATAATTATTGTGTACGTCTGTTGATAGCGAGCGATTCGCTATATTTACTCGACACATTAATTTATAAATGATTAGATAT
Organism: Sussaba pulchella; assembly: GCA_963971145.1. Lineage (NCBI taxonomy): Eukaryota > Metazoa > Arthropoda > Insecta > Hymenoptera > Ichneumonidae > Sussaba > Sussaba pulchella. The sequence goes on from OZ020178.1 coordinate 6,179,758, forward strand.
GAATGTATATGAATGAATGATTCGTCTGTAATAATTATTTATGGGATGGATATTAGAAAATCGCCGAAATTGTTGGAAATTTATGGAATGATAGTTCTTGGTAAAATACATGAATTATTTCAAGATTTTTCACTATATAATTGAGGGGTTACAAATTTATGAATTTAATACTTATAGGAAAATAGCTTCTACTTCTTACTCTACTTAAAGCAAGAACTTTATGAATTTTTTTATTTGTTTTGTAAACCTACGTTTAATCTCCCATTCCGGCTTCGTATTGTATGTCTTCCTTGTCGGTAATTAATTGTTTTCGTTTAATTTTTGCGGTTTTTCGAAAGTAACGGTCAGCCGTCTGTGCGCACCAAACTCTCGTCGGGCAGTCATATTTTCTACCATAACTTTGGATCTATGTGGAATTTTTGCAATCAACTTTCACAGAAATAAGCTTAAAACTATAGAGAACGATAATCTGTTAAAAAAAATGGTTTTTTTAAAAATCCTTGACCATATGTGAGGCCTTAAATAAATGACCACTCTAATAATCTCTCTCATTGACCGGCCTGCTCCACCATTCTCCATCACATGCAATAGCTGTTATCTTTTTTACTATAATTTATATTTTCTTCATCGACGAATTTCATTATTCACCGATCGATTCATCAGCGTACAAATGGATTATCGCGAAAATGGTTCGTTGCGCTGTAATTGAACAGGGGTCGACGTTTCATCAATGCAACCCAGATGTACGCATATTGCAGTTTCCAGTGTAATGATTTTCCGGTAGCGGCGCACAGCACTCCTGTTGATCATTTAGCGAATGGAACAGGTCGTCAAACCGGAAGGACCGAGCCCTCAACGAGCACAAAGGCCCGGCCGGAATATCGTGGTTCCCGTGTTATATCCCGAATGTGTTCAACCGACGGTCTTTTCACGTACGACACCAATTAATTCTCATTCATTTTCGCCACCATTGTTTATGATAATGGCGAATTTATTTTTTATTTAATTTTTCGTTATTTTTAACGATACACCGTGTGAGGTTTGGAAAATGAATGGTCGATGTAACGAGAAGATAACACCGGCGATCGTTAATCGCGATCAAATTACGCGTAAATGTTGAAATCGACCATTTTTTTATTCACCGCGAAATACGAGCTTCGCGTTCGTTAATCCTAGGATGAATTTCGTATTAATCCCAAGCGATGTTTGAATTTCGGGTTGGAGTTGAAATACCAGAGAGAATAATTTGTGTGATTTATGGAAGGTAAGGGGAAAAATGGGAGTGAATATGCACTTTATATCGGTTCATCTCGGGCTTTATTTATTATCGAGTGAGAACAATATCGGATTTATTAGGTTGTGTAATAAATTCTCGATGTTTTTATATCTTTTTCCCGCAATTTTGTGATTTGTTAGGTAAAGTTGTATCCATTCGCAATTTCTTTTATCACTCGACAAATCTTTCCATTTTTCGAGTTTATTGATTTCAATCAATCTTTAGGCTTTTGAAATTGAATTTCCAGGAGGCAAAAAAAATTAATTCCAAATTCGAACTTGGCAAACCAATCTTGAGCTATTTGCGGACCTATTATCATCTATTCCAGACAAAATGCAAATCTCGCAAGCTGTTTTCCTAGCTTTTTGACCAGGAAGAAGGACTAAAAATAGAGCAGATGTCAAAAATTATAATTTCTCCCCCTTCCATTTCAAGAGCCTAAAAATTGATTAAAATCACTCGATCCAAAAAATTGACGCAGATAGCTCCGTAGAACAAGCAAAGAGCTTGGAAATGCAAATATATACTTTACAAATTATATTCCTTATTAAAATAAAATTAAACACAATGAACGCAACAATTTATTCCACAACCCAACAAAATTACGACTAATAGCACGAAAGAAAAAAGCTCGATTCACATGATTCCCGAAAAAACTGAATGCGACAACCCCAGTGTAGTCTCCATTCTCCCCAAAATTAGATTCAATTCGGATAGTCGAGTCAACGACTCCGTCTGGATGTGAGAAGAAAAGTGGCAAGCAAGGGAAAAAACGCCTAGCCGGTGTTTGAAGGGTGGTTCGGGGATGAAGCTTATAAAGAAAGGGATAGTCGGAGAAAGACGTCGGGGCATGGACCTCTTCACGGTCGTGGAGGCGTCTCGACGCCTCTCAGCCAGGCTCGATATCTTAACTACCCTCTTCGGTCCAACCAAACCTCAATTTAAGCGAGCTCGGGACAAGCACGGTCGTGGACGAAGGAACGACCGGGAAGGGAGAAACAGAGCTAAGGAGACCGTAGGTTGATGGTGAGTGGGTCGTGTATTCTCGCGGCCACGAAGCGTGCATCCCCCGGCGTCCCATTAGCCCTACCACCGTGGCATTGCTCGGGTTGTTTCTCCCCTCCCTCCCACACTGGCGAACGCGTCGAAAAGCGCCTCTGGCTTCGTGCTACCCCTTGGCTCGGCTGCCGCGACGACGGAAGCCTCGTCGGTCGAGAACCAACGGAGAAATGGGAGTTGGTAAGGCAACGGAGAGAACCCAGAAGCGTCACTCGAAGCGGATCCTCTCAAGATCATGTCTTTGTCTCGCACCGCGTGCGTCGGGAAATTGCTCAAGAGAATCGGAAGCTGGGGGAATGGGTGATAGAACGGAAGGAGAATGGGGAAGAAGAGGAAGAAGGGAAACTCTCGAGATGGTAGGGGGGGGGGGGGAAGGAAAACGTGGAGGACTACACAAGTGGTTCGTACTAATTTTCCATCGAGATCGATCGAATCGGGTTGGATGATGAGAACGGGAAAGCGAGAAACCACGCGTGTATAACTTTGACGGTAGTGCGGTAGACCCTCTAACGCATTTGTACGACGGTGGTTGATTCTATGGGCGCGTGTGCAAGTGTGTGTGTGCGTGGGGGGAGAAGTGCACAGCGGGATAAATGGGTATGTGTACGACGGGGTACGGAACATTCCAACGTGTCCCTTGACGTCTCGTTAACGTCATCCACATGGATATTCCAAAGGACCCCCACGCTACGTTCGAATTAATTGTCACCTCGTGAACCGCCAGACGGTATGGACATTATCCTCGACTTGTAAGACGATCCTCCGGGGAATCGTAGAAACGGAGGGATGGCCTGCTCCATGCATAACTGCATTATGTATCGCGTACTTCGGTACGAGATCGCGGGGTCGTCGTCTGTTTCGATGGGGAAACATTGACGATTTCAGCGTGTAAGACAGAAATGAATTATGTTAGTTTATTTTGACATCAATATTTATTTTGGAAGATGGTCCTTCCATCACGTCCTTCCATAAGAAATTATTTTTATTCGACTGATTAAATCCGCGGCCGGAAAAATTCACCTCTTTCATGTTTCGCATCGCCTTAACGGAAATATCGCATTCGGTGTTTCAACTTTTCGCACGACTCTCTGAACATTGGAAATTTAACGAGAAAGACTTTGCGATAAGAACGAAGAAAGTAAATGAATGATTGGCGTTTGGTTGAGGAAAAAAAAAAATTGGTATGATCGTCATCGCAGTCTCGTACCTCGCTATTTTTCAATCCCTCTGCTACTCTTCGTTCTCGTCCTATATATCTGACAGCTTGATCCGCTTCCAGAGTCGACTTTAGACCAAGAAAAATCAACGACGGGTTCTTCCAGCTCGATACCGGAACGTGCAAGAACGTTTCCTCACTCGAAAGCCTTCCATATACGTTCATCTATATCTCTATCCATCTATTCAATATACAGGGTGTCCCAAAATTACCGTGGGAAAATAAAAACCATGCGTACGGGAAGTTATTTTTTCCTTTCGGCTTCGTTTGAACCTACGACGGATTCTTATAATTTTTTTTTATCGAAGCAAAAATTCCAAGCCGTTAAAACTTTGCCTACAATTTTTTTTATACAGGTAAAGGTTTTCCTAACATTTATTATCGAAGATGATTTGTTAACTTAACATTTTTTTCTATCTTGACATCATTTCCGTCAGCAAAATACGTAGTATAGTGGCATTTGTACTCACTCAATGTGAAAGATCAATTTAATTCTCTACGAACCTGATTAACATTTTTCTGGAATTTATTTTGCTTTATTTGATTTTCTGTTTATGATTTTTAAAATATCTATTTCTGTAGAAAAGATGCTGATAAGTTTCCTAGAACATTAATCAGCTTTCCATCTTACGTGAATAAAAATGCCACCTTGTAGCCTATTTTTCTGAATAAAATGACCTCAAAATTAAACAAATTAACAAAAAAAACTCCGAAAAATCATGTTTGATAATAAATTGCAAGAAAATCGTCATCCGCACAGAATAAAAAAGTAGGCCACGTTTGAACCGTTAAAAATCCTTGGTTTCATAAAAAAAGTCATAAGAATCGGTCGCAGTTTGTCAAAGATCGAGAAAATTTAGAAAAACAGGAGCCAAAATCATAAAATAATACTTATCATTTTTATTACTATATTATTTTATATACATGTCAAATGATACTATATTATTTTATTTATTATAAACCTTAATAACTCCCAAACAAAGCGAAAAGGAGAAAATCACTCCCCAATTTCGTCGAATTCAATTGACCCCAGAAATCCATGGTTTCCGTTTGCGGCGGTGATTTTTGGACACCCTGTATACACATCCACACAGATGTGTATAGATATATTTACAGAGCTGGGTACATCTCGCGAGACACTCTTCGAAGACGTACTCACTGCCGGTACTTCGGGGGTCGTGTGTGAAAGTGGGTTGGCGAGACGTTAGACGACTCGTCCTAGAAATTGATTGCTCTCCAGCCAGGTCGACGTCCAGCTTCTTCCGAAGCTCGGGCACAGCCGCCGTCTCGCGTCAACCGAGTGGCACTGCCAGCCGAAGACTCTGTCCCGGTCTCTCTTCCGAATTCTCTTCGTCGTCTTCGAGAGCGTAAATCCCATACGGCTTTAAGAATCCATGAACGAGCTCGTATACAACCAACCAACCCCCCCGCGCCCGTGGCAACCTCCGGCAACGACGGAATAAAGAAACCAACGGGGACACCGGAAGTGGAAAGAAATGAGGAGCGAATGTTTTCCAGCCTTCGTGCGGGACACAACAGAAGTGAAATTCATCGCCTCGCGTCTCGGGGATGATAAATTTTCGCCTATGAAACTCGTATGTTATTCATTCGGAGTCTTCGTGAATTGTTTGAAATAAAACGAAATCGTTCGTAACGAGTCGGGATGATTTCTTTTTTTTTTTCACAATCAAATATTCTGAAGAATTGTTTGTTATATCTTGATCTCATGCCCCTGCGCGCGCTGAAAAGTAAGTGAATTTGAAAAACTGTTGCAAAGGTTATATGGTGAAAAAAAAATTACATTGTTGATTTCACATTTTTAATTAACTTTTCAACTGAAAGAAGAAAAATAATTGGACATTTTTTTTTCAATATTAACATTATTTTTTTATGTTTCTGCAACTATGTTTTTAGGCGAAGTCTGCACGATAACTTAGTCAATTTTTAATACGTTTTACTTTTTTTCACTCTTAATCTCTGTAATTATTTTCTCTATGAATTTCATACAAGAAGTTTTTTTATTCTTCGGGTTGGACTATTTTTTTATAAATTATTAAACACAATTTTTTTTTCCTTCTCTGCATATAAAAGTTAAAAATACTTAAATTTCTTTATTTTTTAAAAGAAAAATTTCCTTCGTCAGACAATAACTACTACATTACTTTACTACCCGTAAAAAATAATATCAATATTTAAAAAAAAATTGATCAATTTTTTTTCTCATAGTACAAAGGTAACTAAAAATGAAAAATTTAATTTTTTTTTCACCATGTAACCCTGACAATAATTCTTCAAATTCCCACAGTTTTGGGCGCGCTCGGCCCAGTGAGCCCTCAAACAATATAATAACGAGAATACAAATTGTTTTTTTTATTTAAGTGATTTTAGATAACGCGCAAAAGAAAAATTCGATGGAGAAAGAAAACCTCGCGACTGGAAGAGCCATTCGAAGCACCAAAGTGTGTTTCCCTTCGGTCGCTTTAAAACTCCAATGAATCTAAATTAAATTCTTCATCAAGGTGATAGAGAGTGAAAGAGGGGGGGGAGGGGGCGAAAGCGTCAGCGGAAGGTAGGAGGAAAAAAAGGGGGGGAAAGGATGGGGGAGTGGATGGGCCGGTTAATCGAATAGAAAGAAAATTTCGAGTGCTGAATACACATACTCGTGAACGAAGGCTCTTTACCGTGCCGGGCCGATGAAAACTTTTCCAGCTTTTCTACCCTACCTACGTGGCCTCAAACCCCTTGTCGCAGTCGTCATATACCCTCGTGCGTTTCCACTTCGAGCTACTTTTATTCCTCTGTCCCTTTAATTCTGCCTCTCGTTTCGAACTCATTTTTTTGTCTCCCCCGTCTGCACAATCGACCGTCCGAGTCGCGTAGCGCGAATGAGATGTGAAAAAAAAAAAGGATCGAAAGTACGACGACGTCGTTGGTTGGTAAAGGCTGGCCGTTGATGGGTTTCGAATGGACATTCGGAAAAAAAATTCGATGAAACGAACGTGGAATGGATAAAACGGGAGACTTATAATAGACGTCGGCATAATATTGCAATTGTACTTGTAATTACCGAAATTACGGGATAAAAATGGGAGATTCTGATGCGAGTTTGAACAAAAAGAGAAGAAAAATTGAAATGCATTCGAATGGTGGTGTTATTTTTTAAGGGCGCTGAAGTAGTCTCACTTTTTTCAGCAATGGCTTTTTCTTTTTCCTTCTATTTCCTGTCCGATGCAATTTCTATTGCTGTTAAAATATTCATTATTATTTCTTGTCGTTCTTATCGAAAAAAGTCGTGCTTTTTAGATTCGTCCCGAATTAATTTCCAAATGATTCCAAACTGCATCGTACAATTAATCGGAGATCGTAATCATCCCTAATCCTGTAACTATTAGGTTGTGATATAAATTCCCGTCATTTGTGTATTTTTTTTTCCCCGCAATTTTTCGATTTTTTTGGTAAAGTATATATATTACAGTGGTCCTTATATAGGACTCAGACGAATTTCGACCCCCCCCCCCTCCCAAGATTGACTCCAAATAATTTAAAAAAAAGTTCGCTAAATCGTCAGCCCGCCATCCTTGAAACCGGCCATTACCAGCAGGAGTCATATTTCCCTTTGAAATACACAGGATTTTTCGACTCTCTAGGAATATGCCTATTTGGGTCTCTTGAAATTATCTTAAAAATCCAAGAAGTATCCTAATGAGTCCGTGGCACCTTCGTGCATGAAAAAAATCTTACGGTTTGACTTTAAAATGGTTATGGGTCATTCCGGAAATAAAGAGAAACCGAAAAACATATTTATATATTGGCGTGGAATAACCCATAACCATTTCAAAGTCAAACCGTAAGATTTTTTTTCCATGCACAAAGGTGCCACGGACTCATTGAGATACGTCTTGGATTTTTAAGATGATTTCAAGAGTCCCAAATACACATATTACTAGAGAGTCGAAAAATCCTGTGTAGGTATTGCAAAGGGGAAAAATTACCCCTGCTGGTAATGGCCGGTTTCAAAGATGGCGCGCTGCCAATTTAGGGAACTTTTTTTAAAATTATTCGGAGCCAATCAAGTCCCTCTCTTGCTCTACAAACCTATTTGTTTCATTTTTTCGAATAAATCGATTTCAATCAATTTTTCGGCTTTTGAAACAGAAGTCCCAGGACGCAAAAAATTCATGTCAAATTAAAAATTGGCAAACCCATCTTAAGCGGTCCTGATGTTAAAAATAAATGTTGTTGCCTCCAGGAACTTCCATTTAAAACGCCTGCAGCTCAATAAAAATCAAACAATCCCAAAAATTGAAGCTGATAGCTTCGTAAATCAAGAAAAAAAACTTGCCACTGCGTATAATATATAAATATATACTTTACTCAACAAATCACAAAATTTCAGGAAAAAAACATGAAACACAAAAACGGCGGCAATTTATCACACAACCTAATACAACACGATTGATATCTTTCATACAATTAATTCCCCTCTTTCAAAATCTCTTCAAGCAAAATCTTCGCAAGCTTCGGAGAATTCGGAGAAGCTTCGGAAATTATTCTCGCGCACATCGCCAATCTCTCGGATCTTGATTTCCACGTGGACGAACTTTGTAAATTTGCGAAATGATTAATATGCCATCCGGAGTAGCCATCGGTCGATGGTGACGTGGAGTACCGTTGGAGCAAACTAAGTCAATACCTAACGCAATTACTTGACAAGTGCTTGAGGTAGCGAGCTCGTAACCATGAGGTTGATGCTTCTGTTGGTCGATTCGCTTCTCCTTCGACGGTTCTCTTTGTGCTGTGTCATCCTTCCCTCTTGGTTGACGTTGCTTACTCGGCCCCCGCTCGGTATCTTCCCTTCGCTCGAGTGTCTGTGCGTCATTCCCAAAACCGATCTACTCACCTGTGTGTCGCATCTACCGTCGTCGTTACTCCATTGCTCTGTAACGAGCCACGACGATCGCCCGCTGATACATTGATGACGCTGTACGTTACGGGGTGTTCCTTAACGGGGTATTGCTGTCGAGGCATTTAAAAAAATCGATTTTTTTTTGCATTTTCTTATAGTGTAGGGTTTCGAGAATGTGACAAATAAATATTAAGTTTAAATTCGTAAAACTCGCCGCGACCTGCGTAACAGCGCAGAACTTGTGTAAATTTCATTGAAATATTTTATAAAAATTTGTGTTGTTCGTTGAAACATGACTTATTATGCGTGAAAAATCCTGGCACTGTAGGTTTGATAGGTTTCACAAAATTAATTCCTAATAATGACTTTTAAAAAAAGGTTCTAAACAGCAATACCCCGTTAAGGCCTCATTTACGCGATTTCGCCCATTTTCAAAGGTACTTTTCTGGACGCAGTTGGAAAAAAATGATGCATATATTGACAAGGTTTTTTTTACAGATCATTTGTGCACATGGTTAAGTACGTGAAAAAAAAATCAGAAATATTAACAAATGCCGGAAATATTACATAATAAAGCAATGTATTTTTTTTTGCGCACGCGTTGATGGTGAAAGTTCTCGGCATCGATGTGGGTGTCTGAAAGAAAAATGAACATATTTATAATTGCATAATGAATGTATCTTCAGTGTGAACCAACAAATTTATTATAATAAAAATTTGAAACTTAAAATTTTTTTACTCAATTTTCTGTCGGTATTTTATTTCTTATATTTTTTTTTGTCATTGAAATTTGAATTTGAATTTGAATTTTGTTTTGTTTTTGTTTTTGAAATTTTTGTTTGTTGATTTTTTTGGTTTCTGTGTGTGTGTGTTCGTTTGTTCTGTTCACGATAGGTGAATAGGTGATAGGTAATAATAAGAACGTTCTACGCGAGTATATCACACCCCATAACGACGAACAATTCTCGTCTGTGACATTTCTTCGTGTCATTAGAGAACAAGTGAGATATTCGAGACGGTCAAGTTGGATGGCACACCCTGTACATGTATTACCGGTATTACATCATAGTTTACAGCATTCGGTTATATCTACGTGAGCCCGTAGTCACTCGAAACTGTCCATGAAACTGGTGTGCATCCCGACAGACGAGAGACACCCCCCTGAAAGTTTTGGTAACTCGTGTGATGGGAGACGCCACCGTCAGAAGAGGGATGATGAGTTTGCCACAACTGTAGTCTCCGCAACGCCGGGTACTCGCATTCTGGTGTATTATTATCATAGCAAAATGCGGTCCTCGAAGTACGATGTATTCAACGCGGGGATAATACGAGTCTGTTTCTCAATGCAAACTGCTTACGTATTCTCTTACAGACAGCGGTTGTCTTACAGTTGAATTACCTCGTTTCGAGATTTCATTCTCGTGCAATCGTCGCCCGCGATAATTCGGCAAACACGCGGACGAATTTTAATTGAATTGTTCTATTTATTATTGTTATTATTATTATTATTATTATTATTATTATTATTATTATTATTATTATTATTATTATTATTATTATTATTATTATTATTATTATTATTATTATTATTATTATTATTATTATTATTATTATTATTATTATTATTATTATTATTATTATTATTATTATTATTATTATTATTATTATTATTATTATTATTATTATTATTATTATTATTATTATTATTATTATTATTATTATTATTATTATTATTATTGTTTTTTTTAATTTTGGTAAAATTTTAATAGTTGCGACTGGTCTGACGGGTTTAACGTCACGCAATCATACGAGTTCTAATGCTGCGGTTACGGGATATGGTTTCTGATTCGTGTATGTGACGGGCGATTGTGTGTATGTGAAGTTTTAATCAATAGCTTGGGCATTTCGACGCATTTTTACGAAACAATTGACCGGTACTGAGTGACAGTCGTAATTGATCAGAAATTACCGGACGATACATTTTATTTTTTTTAATTCTTCACAAAATAAAACGGGCTCTGCGGTGAAAAAAAATTATTATAGCATTTTTTTGCCCTTCCGTTTTGACCATGAAAAAATGTGACACCGAAACACGTCTAAACGCCTTGCGTGAAAGAAAAACCTGTTCAAGAGAACTTGTTCAAAGACAATTCCTGTAAAAGTGGACTCTTCTGATCTTTAACCTGTACTAAAAGAAACTTCTGCAGAAAATGTCCTTTAGGTTCAGATTATTGAGGTCTAGGTTTAAGTTTGTGCTTAGTACGTTCAGGTTTTTCAGATGGAGGTTTAGTTTAAGGCTTACTTAGGTTCTTCAGGATTATTGAAGATTATGCTTTTGCTTCTGTGCAATGCGATTGAATTTCTCCAAACAATTTTTATTAAATTCAATTCCAATTCTTTCAATTCAAATCCAAAATGTTCTGCAATTCCTTTCTAATTAATTCATTTCCGTTGTTTTCCTCAAAATTATTACTCAAAAGTCATCGGCGTTGCTTTCATGGGTTGTCCCAGAAAAAAAATCATTCGAAAAACGTTCTTATCACTGTTTTTTGGAACGGCGATTTTTCTGCCCGAAGTTCTTTCGGGTGGACTAATTTTGACGGAGTTTTTTCTCCACGGATGCATTTTCGAAGATGTGTTCCCGACACGTACCCCATAAGCCACGTTGACATTATCAAACGAAAGAAAATTGTTGAGCGAAACTACATAGTAATTTTCCCGAATTGAGTGGTTTCGCTTATCATTTTTCTCGCTCAAGGCTCCGTCCGTGTGATAGGCAAGAGTCACATCGGGATTGAAGAACCATCGTTGCCCGATGATGGATATAGATATAGACATAGCTTCGGGGTAAAATGAAATTGGACGCAGTCACGCGAATTATTATAATCCCGGGCACTTGGCTCCGTCGTGCGATACACGGTCCATACGGCGTTCAACGACCAACGCCCTCAGGCTACATTACGATGATATTTATATCCGTAAAAATATATATATATGCATAGCACATATATTTATACAGATACAAAAATTCGTCGGGTCGAAAGTAACCGTGTTAGAATTTTATTTCTACGTTTTCGTCAAATATATATAACGTCGAGAAAATCCTAAAACCGTTATCCCGACCGAGTACCGATGACGGAGACGACACAGACGACAATTCCACGAGGTTCGAGATATTTTTCATGGCGAAAATTTTATTTCCCACCGACGACGACGAAGACGACGGACGACGACAGACGTTCGGAAGAGGAAAAAAAATTCTCGACGTCGATACGTTCTTCCACTTCTCCATTATTTCTTTTATTTTCTTTTCTATCTTTGGACTCTTCCGACGTTCGTCGATATCCATTTCCGTTTCACGGGGAAAAGAAACGGAGTAGAAGAAAAAAAAACTTTGCTTGAACCCTTCTTACGAACCCTCGCTTTCGGCGGGTAATACGCGAAAAGGGAACGCGGAATCTAAATTGACACCGGAGCAGTATTTCATTGGCGAAGCGAGGAACTGCGAGACGATGCTACGTATGGTGAATTCGAAATTTGTCTTGATGCCTCGAGCGGGCGAATTTTTTTTTTGTTTTTTTTTTTCTTAGATCTATGTATGTCTCGCGTCAATTGCAGTCTTGTGCAATTTTGTGGGCGGCGTTGCATCGAATTTTTTGAGGTCTTGATAAAAATTAACGTTTTCTGTTTGCCTCATAATTTTTTGTTCAATTTCTTTTTTAAATATGGCCTGAATATGACCTTTAAAAATTGGTACCAAACAATTTGAGTTATCTCCAAACATTTTTTTTTTATCAAAACAATCAAAACTAGGCTTAGTAATTATTATCCAATCTATTTTTTTAAAGTCATCAACATGTTAATCACAATAGATATTTATTTCAATCTAAATAGTGATTTTTCTATTAGTATTGTTATTATTTTATTATTATTATTCAATCATTTGTATTTTGGTTATCTCAGCCGAAGGATAACATTTCTTAAAAAAAAAAAATAAAAATATTCTTTCAATCTTTCGTTCGAATGATTGTTGATTAAAATATTTCTACACTGTTTCACGTCGAAAAAAATAAACGTACTGGAAAAATTAGAGTTCAATTCAAATTAAATTCAATAATCATCATTCAATCACCTCTTTTCCAAATTCATCTACACATAAATCATAATACACATTTCAATCTAAATTCTAAAATAACCTAAACCATAATACAACTTTATTTAAATCTAAATTGTAAAACAACCTAAATCATAATACATATTTATTTCAATCTAAATTTTAATTTTTCTACCAATCTCATCCGAAAGGTAAAATAATTTCCCCAAAATATATATATCATGCGTTCAAGTGATCGTCAATCGAAATATTTCAAAATAATCCCACATTGTTTCTCCCCGAATAAAACGCAAGTACTGAAAAAACTTTTCATCGCGAACAAATCCCATACATTTTCGCATCCACCGTAATCCAACATCCTGTTACTCGACTGTGAAACTCCACGTCCCGGTTCAACACCTCCGAACGTCAAACGAAATTTCACACAAGTATGCAAATATCACGTGTTCGACCCTGCACTCATACACTTTGTCCACCTTTGTATTAACCGCCGCGGACGCGGCTCCGCGCCACCGTTCGGCACCACGGAATTAGTTCCGCGTACGTGTAATTTATTTCCGTACTATTCGAAGCGCCGCGAATTCTGTGTATCCACATGGACGGCCAGATCTCGCTGTAACGTTTAAACGGTGCTACGTTTCCGAGCGTAGTGGACTAAAGACTGGACGATTACCCTCTCAACCGTCATACCCGGGGATGAGCTTCCTTTCGCGAATGAAAAAAAAAAGGACGACGAAAAAAGAAAAACTAAGCGAAAACGAAAACTCGCGTACGCTCGTAAAAGAACCCGGTTGAAACGAGCAAAAAATTACTGAAAACCGTGGGAGACGGGAATAAAAAAAAAGAGGGGGGGGGGAACTGTGCCCGAGGGGGAAGTTGCTCGCCCGAGAGAGTCTTTGGAAAAACCGAGGGAAAGAGTGTACGCGCCTCGTTAACCACAGTCGACCATCGCGCATCGACATACCCTTTTACTAACCCACGTCCCTCCTGTCCTTCTGCTTTTTTTTGTCCTTTACCCCGAAAAAAAATACATAGAGGACATATCGAGCTTTGAAAAAAATGAAAAATAATTTTTTGTGTACTAGGAAAATTGCAGAATTATAATATTAATTGGAAAATTAAATTTGAATAATTAATCTGGGGATGAATATGTAATTGGGGCGTTGTAAAGGTGGGAGAAACAATGTCATAGTCTTTTAGGACATGAATTTCTACTAACCAACACCCCTTGAAATTTTCAAGTACATACAGAATTGTAACATTCTAATAATAAAAATGAAGAAGTGGGATGTAAAATAAATCTGGCGATAAATATACAATTATGTCATTGTGAAACTGTGAGAAAATGGCGGCTGGGGCTTTATTTCACTGGCAGGGCTAGGTTGCCTCCTATTGATGACGTCGGTCCTGCAAACTTATCAAAGAAAAAAAAACAATTGCTCCTAACAATCTGATTAATTAATCAATTCGTTTAATTTTCATAAAATCAGAACTCGGCTTCGAGAAACTACTAGATCTCTCCATAAACACTGAAATTCGTGATTGTCCATCAAAATTTCAATCCCATTAACCAAAATCCATCCGACAGTCTCAAATAATTTTCGAATCAATCGAAATTTCAATCAAAACACATCTAAAAAACATTTTTCCTCAATACCCTATTCCAATTATAATTCACGATGCATAATTGTCGATGATAATAATTCTCCGGCTCTCCGATCCCGACCCCGTTTCGGTTTGGTACGTCATCACGACGTACCAAACTAAAAAAATTCCGAGGAAAAAAAAAAAACGAATTCCACGTGCGCGCTACGGTTAACGTGCTGGCGCGTGATCCGATAACGCTATCAACGAGACTCTACCGCGTGACTTTTTCTCATTCGAGCCAGCAACCTAGACTGAGCTAATTCTGTTGCGGCTACTCGTTTCATTTTTTTTTCTCTTCTTTCGCGCTATATTTTTTTTCCCCCCAGCAACGTGCAGCACAAAAGCGTTGCATCGCGTTGCGTTGCGTTGCCGGAAGGAGATAATGAGAAACGTGAACTCTCAAAATAATAATAATAATGATAATAGAAGAAAAATAATAATGATTAGATTTTTTAAAAATAAATAAATGAAAACTTTTTCTCACGTCAGACGAAAAGCTTATGGTTTGTTCGAGGCCTTCGACACTACCGTGCTTCCAGGGATGGAGAGAGGGAGGCGACGATGGGCAGAAGTGTGGTTTGAATGAGTTGCTGAGTATCAGCGACTGCTCCGTGGATTACGTGAGGGGATGCTGGAGTCGAGGCGGCGAACAGGGGTGGAGCAACCACGCAGCGAGGGAGCCCTTCGAGCATGAAACTGTTCCTATGATGAGCTCGAAACCCAGCCGAGAGCGTCGGATATAGGGGATGAACGAAAATATCATGGACGAACGAGAACGTGACGTAAATACCGAAGAGATGGAACGAAAATTTGGCGAGTGCGAGGACAGCGTATTAAGAGGAATAAAAGACGAAATAAGGCCGGGATTAAGTATGATGATGATGATCATAATGATCATAATGATGGAAGAAGGTGGAGAACCTGAAGAAGGTGAAAATAATAATATAGCGGCGGGGGGGGGGGGGGGGGGGAGAGAAAAACAAAAAAAAAAGGGATAAGGCCGACAAGAGCGCAAATTCGGTTAGTTATGCACGGGAGCGAGCGATTTTTAGGAGGATTTCAACGATTTTGATGAAATTCGTCAGTAATAATAGTTTATTCAATACCTAAGGTCTTTCAATGTATCAATTGGAACCATGACAGCATCGCTCCCAGTCGATATATATTCCCTTTTTTTATATTCATAAATAAATTTATTTAATAATATAAATAATATAAACTTAAATAATAATATGATATAAATAATAAATACATAATATAAAAATATATAATATGAAAAATAAATATAAAATAATAATATAAATTTATAAATAAATTCATCAGCATACCTTAAAACATATACTTTCGAATAAAACAAACCTGGATAAAATCGAACAAACAATTATTGACATAATAATTCCTGAAATTAATCTATTCTTTATCACCGTCTTCTCCGACGTCCTCCCTCAAAGTTCGCACCGACGTTTGGACGAAAGATGAAAGCAAACAATTTCGTTACACCTCCGCATGTACTCGGAGCAGTTTATAATGCACTTGTACGCATTAGAGCGAACGGCTGAGGGGAATACTCGGGTTTCGCGTGTCTGGAAGCCCTTCCATCCCTTTTAATTTAGCTCGGACGCCGGATAATCGATCGGATTAAACCATGGCTCGATGGACCCCCGACGGACCTCGACTCTATATCCCGAACTTCCCGTGTACACGTGCATATTCGTCCCACAGGCCCGTTACGCACACACGCAACGGATTAATCGTTCGGGCTCGTGCGCATGGTTACATGTATGGACAACACTCAACGTAATTATATCGAACCGTAGCCGGTGAGTGCGGACGGAATCGCAGAGCGTATTCGACGAACAGCCGGGAACAACGGCTACGACCAAATATATTTTACGAATTGGACGATAATTAATTAGTTTTACCGCAGTTTACCGATAGCGCACGGTAACGCCTAATTATCTATGCGTGCGGTGACACTCGTGGATTTGAACTATCGTGAAAAGCCAACGTTATTGTTCCCGAAATTTACACGGGATTAAATATTTCGAGGTTCAAACGTTCGATCGTGCGTCGCATATTTATTATTTTTTTAATGATATTTATTTATTTATTTTTTGGCATTTAGACCGACACGAAATTAATTGTTGGCGCACGTGGCAACAGAGTGTCAATGCCGTTAGTTATATCAACGATAGAAATCCGTAACAGGTGTTGGTCGATTGGATATGTAATTTTTTTTTTGGTGTCTTTCTACTTTATTTCTACGTTACTCGACAGATTATATTATTAATTATAATAATATAATAATATGTATATTATTATATATTATATAATTATTATATAAATCAATATAACTATGATTATATTATTATTAGTTATATTAATTATATTATATAATTATTATTATATTAATATAATAATAATAATTTTTTAATAATAATAATAATTATTATTATTATAATTGTATTCTTATATTTTATTATATATTATTATTATTAATATTATTATTATTGTTTGTCTATATTCTGAATTATTAAAGATTTCGTTGTAAATTAGATGATTCCGAATATCGTAAGATTAAACAGTGGAACAGTATTTGAAGAAATATATATTTTTTTTCTTACGTGGGACCTCAGACGTTGAGCTTCGCCGTCTACGTGTTGCTGTGGGCTCGAGGGTCGAAGAGATCGAGCAAAAGGAAGCATTACAAGTGGCGGAAAGGATGAGAGGGAGCAGAATTTAAGACGCAAAGCTCGTCGAATCGAGATTAAGCCATCAGGAGCAATCGAAGCGCGTCGCTATTCGCTCAACAGGAACGGGATAGAATTGGGGTTAATTAAGGATTTAGAGTATAAGGAAGGAAGGAAGAGTTTCGTGATGCTCGAGAGCTTCTCGAATCTCGATTGCACGGTCCTAGCGCAATGGGCGCCCTTTCTCGCTTTCTCCCTCTCAGAGAAATATCTGTATGGGGCATTTCGTCTCCAATCACCGGATTGAAGCCCTTCTATCTCCCGATGTGGTCAATGGCTTTTTTCTAGTATGGATTGGATCCTACGACCTCATACATTTTTTTGGATTTCTTAGATCCCCCCTCCACCACACCCTTCCCTATTTGTTTAAATCGAGAGGTAACTGATATTGCGCCACGTTTCAATCGGACGACATTTTTCTCCCAGATAATTTATCGAAATGGAGAAACTTTTTCATAAAATAGGAGTAGGATAATGTTTCTAATATTGTTCTTTATTTTATTTTTTTTTTTGTTTTCGAATCATTCGAGTACTTTTGATGAATTAATGTATGATCATGAAAAATAAAAATCTAAAGAAAAATTAAATCTACCTTGCGAAAAATCTATATTTTTATCATTTTCGATAGACAATCGATTTTCTGATTATTTCTTTTCATAAAAAATAATAACAATCAATGAAAAATCGATTATCTATCGAAAATAATCGAAATTTCAATTTTTGTAAGATAAATTTTATTTTATTTTTTATTTACGGTACGAAATCATTATCATATATTAGAATTTCAAAATAACTCGAATTTTTATAAGTCAATTTTTTTAAACTATTAATCACATGAGTTCAACTCCAGTTCCATGAAAAAAATGTCTCAATTCCGATAAGATACCTGAGAAAAACATTTGATCTAATTGAAGAATGCCCCGATAGCAGTTATCTCTCGATAAAAAAGATTAAGTGAGAGAAAAGGGTAATTTCAAAAATATTTGAAACAAAAAAAATAATACCTAAAGTCGTAGGATCCAAAAAATACTTCAAAAAATCAATCACATCGAGGGATAGGATGGTTTCAATCTGGTAATTTCGGACGAAATGCTCCATATATGGATATATATATATCGACAGAGAGTCTGCGTTGCGCTCTCATTTAACGACGGTCTCTCGCTCCTCTATTTCAAGGTTCAATTGAAACTCTAGCGCCGGAAGTACAGAAACGAGAAGGTTGGGGTGGGGGAGAGGGGTGGGGGGTGAGAAACACACGTGCGAGAATGGAAAGGAATCTCGAAGGGCACCAGGTGCAGCGCAGTCGGTTTTACTCGAAGCAAGGAATCAAACTCAACGTTATATACGTACGTATCGACTTTTATATTCGTTGCACCGGCTTCAACGGAAGCTCCAGCTTGCAGCCTCGGAAAGCTCGTGCTGACTGTGCCGGATTTGTGTCTTATTCGCGAATTTAAAACGTCCGTTGAGCACACCGGCAACGGACGAAACTTATATCCAAGTGAGATTCGTTACCGACGCAGCGTTGCCATTCCAATTCCAAACTTGTTTAACTTTTTAACGCAATCGGATTACAAAAAGAAAATCGGCACCGGAACGTTTCAATCCTTGCCACGTTCACGGATCGAATCATTGACTCGTGATTTTTATTTGCAAATTTGCTTTCGAGAAAAATGCGATCAAAGTTTCGAGGTGGAGCGACGGTGGCGCCCTCCGCGTCAGCGCCATGCCGATCGAGCTGCCACGCGTGCCTGTGAGGTGGCGCCACTGGCCATCTCCGCAGAAGCTCGTGACAACGATTGGAAACTGTTTTTATCGCATTTATTATTCATCCGATGATTTTGATAGATAAAAATTTTACAAATCCATACGTTTTATTTCGTTATCGCGATTTAATCTCAATTTGAGTCACGCGGGAAAGACGACGGTGAGAAAAGCGACAGCAGCGAAACGTCGATCCGTGGCATCGACGTTTCCGAGTCCCAATTACCGCGATCAGTTATTTATTTATCGTTGGGACGGACGAACACCCCCGTGGGATCGACTTGCCAATCGAACGCTCGACGTAACACGATAATTGGCCCCGCGATTACATCTATCGCGTCTCCGGCTCCTCGCTTCCATTCAACCTCGACCACGTCCGATGCGGAATGGCGCTGGTCGAAAATAATGAAATAAAACGAAAATATTAAAAATACCTTCCCAAAAAACCTCAAAAATGAAAACCGGGTCAATAACGCGAATAATGAGAAAACAAAATAGAACAAAGTTGGTTGTTTTTGTGTAAAAGTTGTACTACGAGTGTGCGGACTATGCGGTTTCAGTTTTGTCGCGAGAGAACAATACATAAATGAATAAAAACAAGTGGAAAAATCTCCGCCAAGCGAACCAATCGCTGTCGATTTTCATTTTTCATCGTCGTTTTTCCTTCCTCGCCCTCGAGGAAGGTTGCACGAATAAAAAAAAATCGCGTTATCGACAGCTCGGCGCGAGGAGGATAATTCGATTTTGTAATTGGTTCGGGGATGCGACGTCGGAAAGGATTCGAGCTTCCCATGTACCAGCGAAATGTATGTACGGTATGTATATACGTGGGTATTACTGAGGTTCGGAAAATGTATTTTTTTTTCTTTAGATTTTGCTTCTCGTGAAGGCTTTTTCATTTTCTTCCTCACTCAAAATGAGTTTGAACAGCGTCTGAGGTTCCAGATATTTTTTTTTAACTACTGCCTCGTCGATATTTAAACTTTGAAAAAGAACTCGTACGATTTTTTTAGTCAAAAAAATTGACGACAACATTTTTCGGTCATCACACAAACTTAAAAAAATGTTTACGAAATATTGCAGCACCTACAATATTTCGAGTAAAGATCGATGAAGATTAATTTCGAATAAAATAGGGAAGTTAAGATCTTAAAGTCTATTTGCAAAATCCTTTAAAAAAAAACAGACAAGCACGACGAAACAATTTTTCGTTGTTCTGCAATCCCACCAAACGTACAAACCACACAGTCAAACGTAAATGTTGTCTCCACAATTCCCCGAAAAAATTATTTTTGCAAAATTTTAAATTTCTACAACCTTAGTCGCTGCATGATCATTTTTTTAATGTTCATGTAAAAAAAAAACAAATCTATAATTCCGACAGGGACCAAAATCCAGAAACAAAAATCCCAAACCCTTCCAGAAATAAGGAGAAACCGGAAAACATGTTTATATATAGGCGTGGAATGACCCATAACCATTTCAAAGTCAAACCGTAAGATTTTTTTTCCATGCACAAGAGCGCCACGCACTCATTCAGATACTTCTGGGATTTTTGAGATGACTTCAAGTGACCCAAATAGGCATATTACTAGAGAGTCGAAAAATCCTGTGTACTTCAAAGTCAAAAAATGACCCATGCCGGCAATGGCCGGTTTCAAAGATGGTGGTCTGCCCATTTAGGAAACTTTCTTTAAAATCATTCGGAGCCAATCCGGCGGAGGAGCGGGTCAAAATTCGTCCAGGCCCCATACAAGGACCACTCTAATATACATAATTTCCCGGACCGTGGATAAATTAATATCAGATGTAAACCGATGTGGACACGATGGTAGAAATGGTATGTCACCAAAGGCCTCCTATTGACGGAAGTGCGGAACGGATCGCGGGCGCCCGAAAGGGGGGGGGGGGTGAGTTAGAGGGGTTGCACGACGGCACGATCGTCGCGCGATTCTCGGTTAGCATAGTCTAATTATGTGGCTCGGTGTGCGATGGCGCGGGACGAAGGGGTGTAGGGTTGGAAGGGTGATCGTGAGTATACGTACGCCATCGGATGAGGGTTTTCGGGAAATCGGTAGAGACGGGCAACGAGATACCGTCAGGAGGCATGACGATGATGGTTGCCGATGCAACCGGTACCAGCAACCGAATTCGATAGGTTTGCCGAGATTGGGGTCCGTGTTGAGCAAATAACGTGAATATAAACGGCAACCAACCCCCTCCTCCTACCGTCCCTTCTTACTCCCGTTTCCGTTTGCCGTACAGGAGTACAGAGACTCGTGCCGAACGTCGTGTACCACGAATTCGAAACGTTTGTGCAAGATACACTTGCAGATTAATCGCAAACATCGAGTGTCTCGTGTGCGGACTCGTGTCTTCGATCCGTTCGCGTCGTGGGTTTCCGTTGCCGACGCAAATTGTGGAATAATAATCGACAACTCGACGAGAACGTGGGAGGGTTGGTTTTTTTTTTTCTTCTCAAACGATTCGACCTTCGACGTTTTTCCGATGCATCGAAATTGTCGATTTTGTGCATCGTCGATGACGAATTTTACGGGGTTGGGGTGGTCGGCCAACCGATTTTGCTCTTAATTGGATATTGGCGGATTTAGTTGTTACGTTGTCGCACTTTTCGATTGTTTACATGAGCGTTTGTTCATTTTTTTTTTCATTTTTTCGTGCATTTTATTATTATTTTTTAGTAATTATTTTATCGGTTTTATTTGGAGGGGGGGGGGGGGGAGGTAACGAGTTTGGGTGTCTGGACGATTTTCGCTTTTAATTGTGTTTGAAGTTAATTTGATGGAGAGGAAATGGGGAAGAGTCGATGAAACAAACAATTGTCATCTTTATTTATTTGTATTGACATTTTTCGGTATTTAATTGGGTCGTGTGGATATTTTTAAATGTTTCTCAATTGAATTGTAATTGCTTATTTAACATTGAATATATATATATTTTATTAATCGATGAAATAAATAAATCATGCACCTTGTTTATTCGCGCTTTGCTCTCCCTATTTATTTACAACAAATTAATGAACTCACCATGAACAAACTTCTCTACCAAGAAAAAAAACAATATCGCTCAAATTAAAACTCATCCATCAAATTGCGAATTACATTCTTCGTTTCCTGTTTCCAACAAACAAACCAAAAAAATATAAAAATAGCCAAAACAATAAAAAACAAAAAGATCATCCATAAAACAAAAAAATGCTTCAATCGTGACTGTATAAATTGCCCGCAATAAAAACCCTCCCAATTTCGTTACGAACTTTTATTTACGTTTATATCTCGTCATTAATTATTTTTATCGACCGGAAAAAAAAACTAACATGACAATAGTCGTATCAGTCAGACCCCACATGGGAGTTGCACCAGTTGCACGTATCTCGTTGCATTTGATTCCTGATATCGGGTATCACACGGTCGAGCTTCGAGCTCGAGTATCGTCGCGCACACGATGACGATGACGATGCGGAGGATTCTACCGTGTGTGGGGTTCTGTATCCTATTCTCGTCGTCGTCGTCGTCGTCGTCGTCGTCGTATCGTTGGTGTGGTACATCGAATCGATTTCCAATTAATTTCGCAATAACCCTGCCATCCCCTCGTCCACCAGAACCATCCCGGTCTCTCTCTCTCTCTCTCTCTCTCTCTCTCTCTCTCTCTCTCTCTCTCTCTCTCTCTCTCTCTCTCTCTCTCTCTCTCTCTCTCTCTCTCTCTCTCTCTCTCTCTCTCTCTCTCTCTCTCTCTCTCTCTCTCTCTCTCTCTCTCTCTCTCTCTCTCTCTCTTTCTCTCTCTCTTTCTCTCTCTCTCTCGGTTTCTCTCGATCATTGCCTCGGCCTCCGGGGTCACAGAGTCACGGGGAGCGCATAGGTGTTGCAGGGATGGACGTCGAAGCGTCGCGGTCGCTTGCATCGGGGTATCTACTCCCCTCGTGTACGCCTCCTTCCCTCCTGGCATCGACATCAGAGCCTCGGACCTTCGACCCCTCTCTCCAGCCCCTCCGGGGTTCGTCGTGTTCACATTCCACTCTGCCAGGATTATCAGCTAGCTAGCCACCGGCCAGCAGTTCCACATCTTCCATTATGTGGTTTCCTTTCTAATAACAAAATCTCCATTTTGCCGAGTACCAATTTCGGATTTATGGCTGTAAATGGGCTTCAAAAATAATAATAATAATAATAATAATAATAATAATAATAATAATAATAATAATAATAATAATAATAATAATAATAATAATAATAATAATAATAATAATAATAATAATAATAATAATTATTATTATTATTATTATTATTATTATAAGTATCATTATTACTGTTGTTATAATAATAATAATTATTATTATTATCAGTATTATTAGTAGTATAGTAACAAAAATAATAATAATATTGATAATTATTATTATTTCTATTGTTATTATAATACTAATACTTATTATTATTATTGTGATTATAATACTAATAATACTGATAATAATAATGATTATTATTATTTTATTATTATATCAGTATTATTAGTATTATAATGCCAAAAATGATAATTATTATTAGTATTATTATTATTATAATAACAATAATAATGATAATAACAACAATAATAATAAGTTATTTAGCTAGTACCATCATTATTATTATCAATTTAAAAATTCTAAAAAAATATTGTCGCCTAAAAATATTGCGGCTTCGTCCCTGAAATACAAAATGTTTTCAAGATGAGATTTCATCGAGCTACGTCGAAACAATACAACAATTTTAACAAAAAAATAGAACCCTTACCTAATTTTCGTCCCCGCATTTTATTTTATTTCTTGTGTTCTTTATTTATTTTTTATTTTTTCTTCATCCTCTCGAGTTGCGGCAGTGGGTCTGGTGACTATAGTCGGGCTACACATTGCCCGGGCGTGCACGGCTCTTGACAAATTGAGATAACGCGGTTGTACGGGCCGAGGTGGAGTCTCGAGAGTAGAGGACCGAATGAAACAGCTTTAGAGAGAGAAAGAAAGAGTAAGCGAACGACAGAGACAGACAGAGAGAGAGAGATAGAGAAAGAGAGAGGGAGAGTGAGCCGACGAGTGGTGGTAGTAGTCACCTAAGTACTTTGCTCTCGAGCCCTCTACTTGCCACAGCAAAGTATAGACCGAGTCGGGTTAGAGAGGTCGTAGGTACGAAGAGAGTGCGCAACACGAGGCGCGGGTGACGGCGGCGAGGGCGGGGGTGGTAGCCGGCCCGGTGCGCTCATGGGGGGTGTATGTGTGTACGGGGAGGAGGGGGGAGGCTTGGTCTCCTCTTCTCGGTCATGTGACGCCAAGGAAGTGAAGGACTGCAGAAGCTCGCGGAGGAACGAGGAATACGACTACGTGGAAATTACTGAATCTCGTTACAGGAGTTTAGCCGAATGTCAAAGTTCGTCTTTACTCGTCCGGGGTACGAAGGTCGCCGTCGCGGGGCGGCCAAGAGTGGGGAGGGAGGGCGGGAGGGGGCATAGGTACGGGGAATCCCGGGGTTTCTCGCGAAACTTTCCATCTCGCTCCGTATTTCACGATTTCCTATCTACGTTGGTCTCGTTAACCGAGGACTGCAAACTACCGAACGACCCAAACGTGAATACACCTCAAATGAATTATTCGAAATTCCGGTTGACTTGTCGGGAGAACGTCGAATCCCAATGGTTTCTTAACTTTCCACGACAATAATGCGAGTTAAGAGTCCGTGTGGTGGGGGTGGGGGAGTTTGTTTGTTTGTTTGTTTGTTTGTTTGTTTGTTCGTAGTTGGATGAAGTTGATGGATCAATTCGAATCTTCACCGACTTTTGGGGGTGGAGATGATTTTTTGAAAATTTTGTCGAATAATATTTCGATTTCGGAAATAATAACAATAATAATGATTTCATTGTTATGTGTTTGGCAATATCAAAATAGTGAAACATGGAAATACTACTATTTTAATGTTAATCAAAATTATAATGTACAATAATAATATATTTATATGATAATTATAATTTATTACTATTTCTATTTGGGTTATTATTATTTTTATCTATTTATTATTTTTCTATTCGTTTATTCAGTCATATAGTGTTCTAATCAACAGATTGATAGACAATAATAAAAATACAAATATAAATATTCGAATGCATTATGTTTTGATATAGTTTTGATAATCACGAGTTTTTTCTTTTTAATTTCAGTCATTAATCGACCTTTCTCAAGAGTATTCGATCAACTGATGGACTTCAAATTTCCCTGCAGATTTTACTTTTCCAAGCGAGCCGTCAAAGTCTATTCCGTCAAAAATTTACCAAACTTATATTAGATAATGTAAGAAACGTCAATTTTCCTAAATAATTACGTTCGACCAATTTCATTCCATTTATTTACTTCAAAACATTATGTTTCAACTTTTTCGTCATTCGACTACGTAAATAAGTCGAAACCCCGAGCGGGCTCTCCTTTCCCGGTAAAAGTGCGGGTGGCGGTGGAATATGCCCCCCCCCCTCCCTCGTTATCCGGAGTGACGTTTGGGCTAATATCCTTCCGGTTGCTGTCGCTCGTGACGCGTGTGTGAGCGCATGCCAGACTCAATATTCCACACGCAGTGAGAAACGACCCCGGAAAAGCTCTATTCACGACCGACGCACACACAATACACATATATATGTCTGCCAATTTCCTTTTTCTCACTTTTTTTTCACCTTTTTTTTTCACCTGCCTCGTTCCAATTCTCGTGACAAACCGCGCAACGGCATTCGTTCGGCGACCATCCCCTAACTCACCATTTTGTTTCTTCGTCTCCGACATTTTTCACCCCCACCCACCCCCTCCCACCCCTCACCGCCCTACCAAAAATTGTCGTCTACTCGCGTTCACTCGAGTTCCTACATTTTCGTCTTCACACTCTTTCCGACGTTCCCAGCAAAAAGAGACTTCGACCCTTGTCTCATTTACATTTTTTTTTCCCACCCATACGTTTTTCTTTTTTTGTTTTATATATTTTTTTTCGCAAACGTTCGCGAAATTTTGCACGGTCGAGGAGTCTAGACACCGCGTAAGAGCGATTCCTACGAGTGTCGAAACGTTTATTATTCATTAGGACGGGGTGGCGGGGCGTAAAGTGGGCGGGGGGGTGAGTTCGAGGGGGTTGAGATGGCGAACGGAGAGGAATAAGAGCTCTCTCGGCCCGGCAAGGGCGCAAAGTTCAGAGGATGAATTTCAAATAAGGAGAGTTCTCGGGGTCTTGTGATATAAACTGCCGTAGACACGGTTTCTATATACTTGTATGTATAACGTTTATACGTGGAATAAAGAAGGAACGATGGCAGAAGTGTGTAGCCGGTGGCTGTATCAACTAGACGTCGACTGCGTCTCGTTTTCGTTGTCGCGTTTGCGAAAACGAGACGACGACGACGAGAACGGTCGTCGTATTATTCTTGTTTAATTTGTAAGAACGACGGAGAATCGTATCGTCGGGATGAAACTTCGAAACGGGCGACGGGAAACGTGAAATATACGGTTAAATATATATTCATATTCAATATCGTAGATGGAATATGAAGGAATATAACGAAAAAAACAAAGAAAATTATTTAAATATTGTGAAATAATTGTTTCGAACTCGGAATGGTGTTCGAAAAAGTATTTGAAATATCGTTGGTATTTTTAGTTAGCTTGCTCGTGGTATTTATCTTAATCTTTATATAGGATGTAAAGTTCGCTATGAAATTATATATCGCGAAGACTTGGGGAGATATCGAAATTTTTATTATTTGTTTTGTGATTATTTTGCGATATTTGATGGAAAGAGCTCGTCGATTTGCCGTGACATGGAAATTCGTTGTAATGGTTTTTTGTGCGCAATTTATTGACGATAATAATTGTTTGAAAATTGACAATTATTTGATTCATTTATATTTTTTATTTTATTCGTGAGAATTATTGTAATATGAAATTATTCTCTTCAATAGAATTAAATTGTGTGGCACGAAAATAAATTATAATTATCTTTAGTGCACAATTAGTTAACAAAAATAGTAGTTCAACAATTTACAATTATTGAACAATTAATTTCTATTTTTGAAATATTTTATTTTATTTTAATCTCATAAAAAAAAAACTTTCGACTATCATATAAATCATTTCAGCAACATCGTGGCTTCAATCGAACATAAAATTTGTAAAATTGACCGAAACCCATAAAACAAACCCAAAAAAACAGCCAAAGAAAAGAAAAAACAGTTTAAGCTTTCAATCGAAATTAAAGAACAAAACAAAAACAGAAAAAACTTTTTCGAGTTTTTTCACCGAGGGAGGATGAAACAATGAAGCTCTGAGGCCAAAAGTAATCACGTCTAGTGGATGTACACCGAGACCAAAAAAAAACTCGAAACTACCCGACGTTGAGCGAGCCGGAGCGCGGAAGGGGTGGTCAAAGGGGGAGGATGCGGAGAGACACGAGAACTCGGGAAAAACGTTCGAATAACAACCGAGCCTTTTTTCTTTTTTCCCTTCAAACATGAAAAACATAGAACGTACGGTGTAACACGCACAAATGAATGTTTGCATACGCAACGGAAGAGGATAATGGAATACCCGACGATCGATAAACAGTTGCATGTAACGCAAACGCTTCTTTCCGATAAATGCGCGAACGCATCGGAAAAACGTACTGGCAAAGAGGAAAAAAAAAAAAACATTAAAAAAAGAAAAAGGAAGAAAGAAAAAAAGAACGAAAACTAAATGTAAAAAAGAAGAATCAAGCGATGGTGATGAAAGCCATCGGTGGATTATAATTTCCACAAGAGTCGATGATGAAAGCTCGGTTCTAATGGGACGAGATTGGAGGCTGATAGATGGCGCTTCGAGAGCCGAGCGCAGCGCTTCGATCGCTACGTGCGCGATGCGCGTCACACTCGTCGGATTATATTGCTTTCAATTACTTTTTTTTTTTCTTTCAATTTTTTTTTTCATCTACTTCGAAGGCGCGCGCCGTCGGCTTGTGCCGCCAACTTCAAAGTTTCGCGATAATGCCGGAGTGACTGAACGAGCCATCGCTCGTGCTGCCGCATGATTTTAATGTACCGCAAGTGAGTGGAAGAGAGCAGCGTTTGTGGGCGTGTAGGGTGTAGTTTTTGTGCTTGATGAGAGAAAGAGAGAGGAAGAGAGAGAGAGAGAGAGAGAGAGAGAGAGAGAGAGAAGTCACCTAATGGGGAGATGTGGGTCGAGTGGTTGAAGTTGAAGCTTCGTGGAACGAACGAGAGTCGTCGGAGCCATGTGCGTGCCACATATGTGCATGGAATATACATCGACGTATGCACGAACCATGTGTACGTTTTGCGTGTACGCAGCGAGTGCGCCGCAATATCGTAGATTTATATGTGGGGTATTCCGTACCAACAGAACCCCTTTTTTCGGCCGATGGTTTTTTATTCCCTCGAAATTGAAAGGAGTCGAAGTATGACTTGAAATAGTGGTTGATAAGAAATCTTAGGCTCCTAGGTTTACTCCTTGTCATACTCCTGTAATCGGTATTTTTACTACTTTCGAAGTTTCGAGGCGTGGTTAGTCTTTATTTCTGGATTAAATTGATGTTGTCACGAGTGTTTTGGATCGAAATTTTCTCGTACCTTTACATTAAATTATGAGACCTTAGTATCAAAAATGTTTTCTTATGATTTGAGGCGAAAAACACAAAAAAGTTCATATCTCGAAAAGAATTTGTTTTTCTTGGTCCCAATTTTTTGTAATCTTCTCATGATTATTCTGAAGCTACTGTATAAATTTCGTGATGGAACTCAGAAATTTATGGTACCCAGAAATTTGGGAATATTTTGAAAAATCAGAAATACCCGTATTTCTGATTACGGAGTTTACGGTACCCAGAAATTTCTGAGTTTCATCACGAAATTTATACAGTAGCTTTAGAATAATCATGGAAAGATTACAAAAAATTGAGACCAAGAAAAAAAAATTCTTTTCGAGATACGAAGTTACTTGTTTTTTTTTGCCTCAAACCATAAGAAAACATTTTTGATATTGAGGTCCCATAATTTTATCTGAAAGTACGAGAAAATTCCGATCCAAAATACTTGTGACATCAATTTAATTTAGAAACAAAGACTCACCACGCCTCGAAAGTTCGAAAGTAGTAAAAATACCGATTGAAGGAGTATGATGAGGAGTAAACCTAGAGGCCTGACATTTGAAGTCAACCACTATTTCGAGTCATACTTCAACTCTTTTCAATTTCGAGGGAATAAAAAAACATCGGCTGAAAAAGGGGTTCTGTTCGTATGGAATACCCCATATACATATTCGAATATATATAGAGTGTCCTTACAGAACAACGAAGCCGCATCATCATTAGCGAGTGACGTAAAAGCTCTCACAAACGATCAGTCATACGCTCATTTCCTGCTTCATGACAGGAGTTCCATTAATTTTTTTATTTTTATTTTGAGTCGGTTCGTAATTGACTTATAAGTCGCGAACGAGCGAACTTTTGATGTTCTTTGGAGGTTTTTATTCGTGCGAATTGATGCAATTTTCTGGGATGTTTGAATATCGATGAGGGAGCTTTTTACGTGGCTTTTGTTGCGGTAGTTGCTTGAAGGGAGAATGATTGTCGGTTGAAATTAATTTTAAAAGTCATTTCAACATCGTGTTTTGGAGATGGGTATTTGGGGAAATTATTTGCAGCTGTGATCGGGTCAAATAAATTTTTTTTTTTCTTGGTTATTGGAATCGGTTGATCAAATTAGAGATAAATGAATAGAGAATAATCATTTTTACGTAAGAGATGGTTAGATCTAAGTGTGTGAAGATAGAAGCGAGGATTTGATTGCCAGCAACCCATCTGCGTAGATATTACTTGGTTAGCGATAAAAATGTTGAAATAATTTTTCTCTGATAGTCACAAGCCAGGGCATGACTGTTACACCCGGAACCATTTTTGAATGTACTTTAGGAATTGAAAACAACCATTTTGGATCATGGAATATTTCAAAATTCGAAGTCATACCTCAGCATCTCATTTTTGTATTACCCGATTGGCGATAAAAATGTTCAAATCATTTTTCTTTGATATTCCGATGTCGGGACTTGACTGCCAGACCCGGAACTATTTCCGAATGTTCTTCAAGAAACAAAACAACTATTACGACACGCTGCGCGTAAAAGT
Source organism: Sussaba pulchella (assembly GCA_963971145.1). Classification (NCBI taxonomy): domain Eukaryota; kingdom Metazoa; phylum Arthropoda; class Insecta; order Hymenoptera; family Ichneumonidae; genus Sussaba; species Sussaba pulchella. The sequence goes on from OZ020178.1 coordinate 6,209,673, forward strand.
GCGATTTTACGCTCACTTCGTTCGCGTCAAACCGCTTTTACGCACCTTGTGACATAAAAATTCGTACGATACTCGTACGAAAAACGTTTTCTGGACTCGTGTGATTGAAACACTCGCCTTCGGCTCGTTCTGCAAACTCACACTCGTCAGGAATTTTTTTTTCGTACTAGTGTCATAATGTACTATTTTTAACCATGAAATCCTTTAAAATGCCTCCGATCAGGCGTATAAATAAACACCAACGCCTACAAAAAAAAAACAAGGGAGTGAAGTCGAACCTTGCGCACTGCTTCCTTATAATTTTACACATCTGCCAGAGTTTCCATTATGAGGAACTATGTGACGATCAATTTTGGCTTCCTCATAGAGAAAGCTTCGGCAAATGTGGAAAATTATGAGGAATCAATGTGCAAGGTTCGACTTTGCACCCTTGTTTTCATATAAAATCCCCTCGTAAATTTATCTAGTCCGGAATAAATATATGGCGAATTCCATGTCAAATCTAAAAATTGAAAATCGCATTGAATCTGAACGTCCGGATGGATTCTGCCCAAATTCAATACGAAACATCTTTAGATAATAGTACAAATTTGCACCAAATTTTAGTCCGATACCTCGAAAATTGCGCGACCTAGAGAGCGCACGACATTTTTTGAAAAATTTCAAAATTCTCTAAAAACAAAAGCACTACATGGATTTTGCTCAAATTCAGTACCAAGCATCTTCCTGTAACAATGCAACATTCTACTGAATTTTAGCTCGGTATCTCGAAAATTGTGCAAGCTAGAGAGCGCAAATCGATTTTTGAAGAATTTCAAAATCGCGTAAAAACAAAAGAACTGCATGGATTTTTCGGAAAATTCAATCAAGCAAGGCGTTTAAACCCTCCACATGTGTGATAAATTTCAGCTTGATATCTCAAGCCGTTCTCAAGTTGTGAACATTAAACGAATGTTACATACACACACATGCATCCGGAGATTTTTTCTAAATGTAATGTCTCGGCATTTTTCGACATTTTGAACACGGCTACACGAAAATCTGGATAAAAACTTTTTTTAACGAAAACGAAGCTTCCTTTATGACGAAGCAAAAAATAATAAAATATCCAACCAAAAAACTTATCAGATTTTGCATCGAATTAATTCCGAACATCGACGAATTTGTTTAATGTCCTTTCGAGCAGCAATAAAATCCAATGAAAAAATGCATAGACGGCGGGAGCCTCCGCGAATCCGTTCGAAAAAAGCTATAATGTATACGAAATCGCGGCAGGGGCGGGCGCGACGAACAGTGGGGGAGGGGAGGGTGTGCGGAGCCACACACGCCAAGCGTCGGAAAAGCTCTGATGGATTTCCCATCGATATTTTTTGCCTCTTGTCGGAACGGCTACGGGACGTCGAGTATCATCGCCAGTACACGCTACATCCTGTACACACGCGCACACGCACGCAAGTACATATGTGTGTATACATATATATTTATTTGCATGTCCATTAGGGTGGTTTTTTTATGAGTCATTTTCGAATTTTGTGAGCGACAAAGTCTCAATCGTGTTTAAAAGAGAAACTGAAAACTTTAAGTTTAATTTTATTATTTTAGTCGAGTTCTTAATACACGCTGATCGGAGTCAAACGTTACGGTCTGAAATAGATGCAATTTATTTATTTTTCGGTAATTATATTGGCGGGGTGACTAATTATTCCTGGTAAAAATTTTATATTATATAAAATTAACGCGTATGAATTCTACTTTCACAACAACAACAAAATATACGTATATGAGTGATCTTATGCTACGTTTATGACGTTTCTCTAACGATTATCATCTGATTGATCCTAATAATTTAAAAAATTTAAGGGCCCCCGGAGGCCCTGCATACCCAAAATTAACGCAAAACACCCTACGCAACCTTCTAAAACAACCACAATCAATGTGCGGCCCTGGGACTCTCCAATATACCAGTTATTTCAAAATTGTGTGAACAAATTGAAGGATAATCCCCAGAAAAACAGTGCAAACGTGGCATAAGATGACCCATACATCTATATTTTTATTCCCAAGAGTATAATTCATACGCGTCACTTCCATATGGAATCGGATTTTTCCGAAAATAATTACTCGCCCCGTCAATATAACAACCAAAGAATAACAAAATTGCACGTATTTTAAACTCAAAACTTGACCTCGAATCAGCGCGTATTCAAAATTATACTAGAACGATCAAATAAGGCTCCAAATTTTTGTCACTATTTTTAGAATTGATCAAGACCCCGTTATCAGTAAAAATTCTAAACCGTTCCGACCAAGAACCAACCTAATATATGCGTATGGGTGGGCAGGTGGAGCAACGCAAAAAATATTCGAGATGGGGAATGCGGGAGAACGATGAGCGGAGAGACAGAGTTATGAGCCGGGAAACTACGGGGAGAATCGAGAGCTCGACGAGAGTTTCTGGCGGGTGGAGTGGAGCTTTCGCCGAACGAATTCGCGGCCTCGAGGATGCTGCGGGTTAAAAATAAAGAGGATGAGGGGAACGATAGCGACGAACGAAATAAAAAATAATAAAAAGAAATATATATGTATACACGCGCACATGCGACGCATAGCGAGGAAAATAGGGTGGTAGTGCAGTGGGTGGGGGGTGGGGGGGTAGGGTTTGGAAAATTCGGCGAGCTCGTCGATGGGGCCAGACCGGAAGCCGGGGCAATAACGTCGCGCGTCGCGCGCGGTACGCCCAACTGGTTTGCAACTATATTGTCGGGTCATAGTGTATTCCACCTATATGTATATATTTCGTATGGATATATATTTTGGCGAGGGATGGGGGGGGGGGGGGGGGACTATGGCTCCGCACTCGTTCACGAAAAATTGTTTGCACGAGCGCACAAGCGTTTTCATCGGTTTTAATGCCTTCTATCCGTCTTTCTCCCCCTCTTATTCGTCTCTTTATCGCTCGATTCGTTTTTTATTTTTATTTGATTTTTTTTTTTTAATTGTATATTTTTTTTGTTTGGTCTTCTTTTATATTTTGCTGGTGCTTGTGCTGGTGGTGGTGCGGCAATGTATCACATGACAGAAACCGGAAGGGACGACGTTTGAGCGGAAAAAATCGAGAAAGTTATTTCTTATCGCGTTGACAACGAGAACCTGTGGGGCGAGGTGTGATACGGGACGTGAAGGGTTGCCTTGAGTGAAAATACAACTGTCTGGATCATAGGAAATTTTATCTTTTTGGAAAAATTTTATTTACTCCAGTTATGGAATAATTTTTCAAGCAATCTGGGTTATAATAATAATAGTATAACGATTTAATAGCATTTTGGTAGACAGTTATTTATTAAAGTTAATACTTCTATTTTTTGAAATAAAAATATTATTCGCGACAATTATAAAAGGGTTGAACGAATTATGATTACTTGAGTATGTTTGATAAATTGTAGAATGTATAATTTCCATGTAATGATGTAGAAATAATTATAATTATGATACTAATCGAATTAGAATTTACTTGAATTTCAGTAAAAATGAGTAATTTGAATGATAATCTGTACTTTTATTTTCTATTTCCGTTACTCTATAACATTTTCGAACCAATCACCGACTTACTTACATATTTAATATATCAGTATAGTTACGAATCATTTTAATAATAATAGTGATAGAATTACCGTTTACTAGAATGTCAGTAGAAAACAAGTAATTTAAATTACAATCTGTATTTTTGAAGCAAAATTTGATTTACTCCAATCATAAAATTTTCGAACCAATATCACGGACTTACTGATAATAATCGAATTGCAATCTACTTGAATTTCAGCAAAAATTAGTAATTTGAACAATAATCTGTACTTTTATTCTAAATTTTGGTAACTCTAATTATAAAATTTTCGAATCAATCACCGACTTACTTACATATTTAATATATCATTATAAATAAAAATAAATCCGATAATAATAATGATAGAATTACCGTTTACTAGAATGTCAGTAAAAAAAAAAAGTAATTCAAATTACAATCTCTATTTTTCATTCGAAATTTAATTTACTCCAATCATAAAATTTTCGAACCAATATCACCGACTTACTGACATATCTAATACATCGAAATAGAATCAGGATTTCATAGACTGTATTTAAAACGACCAACTACAATTACAACCCACAAGCTCGAAGCTACACCTTCTCGCGTTATATTTCTAACGAAAATATACGAATGCCCGCCAGATCCATATTGCCCTGAGCTCATATTTCTTCAAGGGCTTTCGGAGGGGGTAAAAGAATGGGCGGGAGTGGAAAATGGGAAACGAGTGGATTGCGAGCAGAATGCGACCTTTAATATCCGGTGGGACGGCTGTGCGTTGAATGTGGGTAGAAGCTGATGCCGCTGCTCGCTTGCTCGTGGTGGCAGACGTGGATACGACGTCCTTTCGCGGTTAATCGTACGTCCTGTTCGTGGCCGGTCACCTATAGTCTCAGCTTCCGGCTCTATTTCCACGAGTACCCATCACAACGACGGCCGATTTCATTAACCCATTTATACCCTCCTCCCCTCCCTCGCGCGGAGAAATAAATTTTACGAGAAACAATAATTAAGGCCTTGTATACGCGATTTCGCCGATTTTCGAAGATACTTTTCTAGACGCGGTTACAAAAAAATGACGCATATATTGATAACATTTTTTTTACAGATCATTTATGCACATGGTTAATTATATGTAAAAAAATAAAAATTCGAAATATTAACAAATTGGGGAGATATTACATAATAAAGCAACGTATTTTTCTGAACCTTGTGAAAGTTCTAACTTTTGAACGAAAATTCAAATCGCTTTGAAATGTTTACAACACATTTTTAGCGTCATCACATATCGTGTGAACCATAGAAACAAGACTTTCAATGACACAAAATGAATATAAAAAATAAAATACCGACAGAAATTTTTTTCCCTCAATTTTCTGTCGGTATTTTATTTTTTATATTTTTTTTGTGTCATTGAAATTTTTGGTTCTGCGGTTCGCACGACAGGTGATGATACTAAAAATATGTTGTAAAAATTTCAAAGCGATTTGAACCTTCGTTCAAAAGGTTCACAAGGTTAAAAAAAAAAGGTTGATTTATTATGTAATATCTCCGCCATTTGTTAATATTTCTGATTTTTTTTACATATACTTAATGAAGGGCACAAATGATCTGTGAAAAGAATGTTGCCAATATATGTGTCGTTTTTTTTAACCGCGTCTAGAAAAGTACCTTCGAGAATCGGCGAAATCACGTAAATGAGGCCTCAAGGAATTAAGAAATTAAGAAATTCAATTCAATGCATTTGAAAAATAGCTTTTGAACGGGAAAATTAAGCTCATTCGACAAACTCGGAAGGATCATCAATCAAAAAACCTAATTTCCGTAGATTTTTCTATTTGTTTGCTGACAAATTTCGCTCGTGATTGTTTATAATTTTTTCATAAAAATTCACAGCATTCTGACAAGGGTAAATCCTCAAAAACATAATTCTTGAGAAATTGGAACAGTTTCATTATTGACATTTTTTTATTCAACTACTTTTCTGTACTAACATTATTATACTATTCGCTGGTTTAAATAATATATATTTCCTGACAATAATCAATTTTCCTCGGCCCTTATCGTATCCTGGTTCGACGTAGTCGCCCTTTTTTAATCATTCGAATCCACATAAAAAAATCGAAATGATTAGAAACTTCGAAAAAAAATCCAACATTTTTTTCCAAATTTCAATTAAAAAAACTACACTCACAAACAAGCGAAGACAATCAATATCAATATAAACATATATTCCTTTCACATAAATCCCTCTGGCGAAAAAAAATTTAACAATAAATTCGCACGCGCGCTGACAGTTACATCAATTTTTCAAAATAGAAAGATAAAAATAATTTTTATTCTCGTGGCAATCTTTGCGACCGGTGATTAATTCGAATCGTCGTCGACTGTGCTCGCGCGATTCGACGAGAAAATTCGGGTAATCTCTGTTGCTTTAGCTGTACAAGCACGAACATACGTTGAATCGTGGTAGTAGTGAGGGCGGAGTAAACGACGAGCGTAAAACAAATTAAACCGCTCGGTAGTTAGCAATCCTCTTGACACGATGGCGAAAAACCGCCTGCGATGTTTCGCCGCCCTTAAACTCTTCGGACCACGGTGGACCGTCACTGACGTATTCGGGGATGAACACGGTGTGCATACAGTCGCATCCATTCCCTTTCAAATGGTTCGCCCGCATCCGGTTGAACGTTTGATTTTAGAGAGAAACGACAGAAAAAAAAAAACTAAAAGAAAAAACCAAAAAAAAAAAAATTGCATTTGCCGTTTGGCGAGCTGTAGGCGTTTTTGACGTTATGCTGCGGGTAACCGAGGGCAAATTTCTCGTTGTATTTCCATGAAACTCTGTTCGATATACTACTGTTACATCGTACATATGTGATATTGTAGTATCTACACTACACGACCGAGTAAGTTTAGGCTGTGTGATAGATTTGTTTTTATCTTGAGTTGCGGACACGAATTTTCCGCACAAATGGTTTTTTAATGTCATTGAAACAAATTATTTCAATTAATTATCGTTGGAGATAGTCTGGTTTATTGTGTTTTTGAAATTAAATAGCACGAAGACTTTTATTTTTATGAAGATTATTTTTTTGAAATTAAATAGCACGAAGATTTTTATTTCTATTCAGGTTATTTTTTTGAAATTAAATAGCACGAAGATTTTTATTTTTATTTAGGTTATTTTTTCGAAATTAAATAGCACGAAGATTTTTATTTTTATTTAGGTTATTTTTTTGAAATTAAATAGCAGGAAGATTTTTATTTTTATTCTATGGCATCCAATTATACATGAAAATATTTTAATATATTTCTTTCTAATTGAAAAAAAATTTTTTGAAAACTTTTTTGACTGATTAATGATGCCTCGAAAAAAATTGTGCCTGATGTCGGAAAGTCACAAATAAAAAAATAAACAAATTGGTAGCCATTTTAACATTAAGTGCCCAGCTTAGATTTCTTTTCCGATAGTATTTGGTTTCAAAAAAAAATTTCCAAATAAAAACAAAGCTTCAATACCGCTCTAAGAAATTACGTAAATACCGAAGTAGCCAAATTTCAGACCAACGTTTTAAAAACTCCATCTTTGAGAGCTTTCATCATTTAAAAAAAAAAAAAAAATCCCCAGCAAACCGCGCTCCAAATTTTTAAAACCAAAATCCTGATTAATAAAAAAATTTTTCCCGAAATCCCTCGGCCACGCAATGTCGATACAACATCCCTACGCCAATTTCCAAATTTTCAATTACCACCAAAAATTTCATTTTCACTCGTTCATCGCTAAAACAACTCCTCGATCCACCTCCTCGCATCCCAGTTGCGGTCCTCACTTATTCGATCGTGTGGTGTACGTAAAACCACCGGCCGAACTGGACGCTCCCTCTGGAAAATGCTTCGGAGATCGCTTCTGACCATGGCTCGGTTGAATCGCGAGTTATGGAGTCCACTAGCGCGTGCATACTGTGCGTAGACTTCTCACGCTTTATACATATATATATGGGGCATTCCAAACCAAACCGTGGGGTCATTTCCCTCGGGTCCGCCGATTGTTGCATAATTTTATTTTTGACTTTGTTCCGACTCAAAATAGACCCTAATTTTTTTTCAGAATTTTTGCACCACTCTTTAAGGTGATGGGCGCCGATTGTTGCATAAACTTGCATATAGTTATTTGCATAGAAAGAAATTATATAATTTGCATACGATTTTTTTAAAACTTTGTTCTGACTACAAACAGACCCTAATTTTTTTTCACAATTTTCCCATCACTCCTTAAGGTGATGCGCGCACATCGAAGTTGCAAAGATAAGAGTAAACCGACAAAACGGCCATTTTTAAAAATTTGATTTTTTTTCTACAAATGCTATGTTATAAAAGAATAGTTTTTTTTCTAATTTGGGAGTGGGACGCAGCTTGCTTGTATTTAAAAAAATACTTTCTTTGTTTTTCAAATCTTTAAAATCGTAAAAATTTCTAATTATAAAAATCATTACACGTGTGAAAAAAAAAACAAAAATAAAACATATCTCGAAAAATGTTGATATTGTTCATATTTCGTGAGGGGAGAGCACGTGACCGTCTCTGAGCACAGCAAAGTGAAAAATCGAGATACGAAATATGCAAAATATCAACATTTTTCAAGACACGTTATATTTTTGATTTTTTGTTTCACATGTGTAATGATTTTTATAATTAGAAATTTCTACGATTTTAAAGATTTGAAAAAAAAAAGTTTTTTTTTAAATACAAGGAAGCTGCGTCCCACTCCCAAATTAGAAAAAAAACAATTATTTTATAACATAGCATTTGTAGAAAAAAAATCAAATTTTTAAAAATGGCCGTTTTGTCGGCTTACTCTTATCTTTGCAACTTCGATGCGCGCGCATCACCTTAAGGAGTGGTGGGAAAATTGTGAAAAAAAATTAGGGTCTGTTTGTAGTCAGAACAAAGTTAAAAAAAAATCGTATGCAAATTATATAATTTCTTTCTATGCAAATAACTATATGCAAGTTTATGCAACAATCGGCGCCCATCACCTTAAAGAGTGGTGCAAAAATTCTGAAAAAAAATTAGGGTCTATTTTGAGTCGGAACAAAGTCAAAAATAAAATTATGCAACAATCGGCGGACCCGAGGGAAATGACCCCACGGTTTGGTTTGGAATGGCCCATATATTTATATTCATGTATATATCTATCTATCTATGAATGTGTGCAGATATATAAATATATACGTGGCGTTACCATCGTTACAACCGGCAGTCCCAGGCCCGATTACCCTTTGCCGTTCTATGAGCGCTCGTTTCGACCCTTCCGAACCACCCACATCCCCCACCGCCTCCCCCGCCCTCACCACCGCCAGCCTTTCCGTACGCGAAATGTTCCTCGTTTGCCGTAAATCGCGAAATCAAGTTTAACGAGCCACGCTCGTGTCTATCTCACCTGCGTCCCCCCCACCGATGAGATTCGTTGTGTAACGAGTGTTTCAACGATACGGAGGATCAACAGGAAATCGTCTACGTGTGCACCGCATGCCCGCGTATTGGATCGGCGATGCGTGGAAGGCGGAAGGAAAATCTAAAAACGCTTCAGGGGCAATTGCTAGATTTATGAAAATTATTTTATACATTTTTTCTTCAATTTTCTCGTGTATTGAATTTTATCTTTTTTTATTTGATTGTATTTCTTATTGTGAAATATGTTATTTGATTGTACGTTTTTAGAATTTATTTGGGGATTCTAAGGGTCGCGATTTTTACGGAGAAATTATTATACGGTTTCAAATTGTATTTTTTTTTGCAAGGGAAGGACAATCAATCAAAAATCGATTGGATGAAAATTGGAGCGAAATCAGATTGGATTTTTATTGAATTTTGGATTGAGAGAAATGCGAATTTCTTATTTAGCAAAATAATAATAATAATAATAATAATAATTATTATTATTTTTATTAATAATATAACGTATTATATATAATATATTATTTATTATTATTATTATTAAAAAATAATAAGAATAATAATAATAATTAATATTATTAATTATTTTGTCACAATAATAATAATTATTAATTATTTTGTCATAATAATTATTATTATTATTACAAAAATGGATAAATAAATAAATAAATAAATAATAATAATAACCTAAATATTATTAATATTGTCTTTCGAACAATTCTCTTTCGAATCGTGAACAGAAAAAACAAGATTTGCGAACAAATGTTAAAAAAATGTACAAATTGATCGATAACGAAACCAAGGATGGATACTAGTTCTTCGAATATATATTCAAATGCGTAGTTTCCCCTCGTTTGGGGCCACGATTCATGTGTCATTAATTATGCATCGAGCCGGGGACGGGCGAGCTACGACGTTTGCCTCGAGCTTTGGGTTAGTCACATATTTGCCGACTACGATATCAAGCGTGGAACGCTTGTGAACTCTATTTCCCCCGGAGTCGAGGTCCACCGCGTTTTCCATATAAATACCATCCTTCCTTTCTCTCTCCCCCTCTCTCTCCCTCCCGCTCCCTCCTCTCTCTCTCCCCCTCTCCCCACTGCAGGTCGTACTGCACATGTCGATTATCTCGGAATTGTAAAAAAAAAGAAGAGTAAAAAAACAGAAATTTCGCGGGGGACGAGCAATCTGCATCGTCGAAACGAACAATCGAGGCGATAAACGTCGATATGTACCGAATAAATATAGAAATGTGAGGCCGCGAGAGATCGCGGGTGGGATAAAGAGGGAAATAGAGCGAGAGGGTAGAATCGTGAATTAACCGTTTCGAAAGGTTTTTCCTCGCCCCGTATTTTTCCGTAAGTGGATAAATTGTGCCGAATGAACTTTCGGCTGAAAATTGAATGGACTCAGAATCCTCGATATAACCATTGGCAAAGCGCGAGGCGGGCTGGGGGGGGGGGGGGGGGTCGTGAGGGTCGGTATACATAAATACACGTACATACAACAAAAGTTCGTGTGTACATACAGGCTCATATATATTGAATCCGCTGGCTCAATGGCGATACTTCTGTCGCATGTAACGCACCCAACCGGTAAATAGATCTCGTGTGTACATTTCGATGGAATTTTTATTTTTTTTTCTCTTTTTTTTGTTCTTTGTCTTTTTTTTTTTTTTTTTTTTCATTCCGAGACTCTTCGGGCAATTTGGGTCACCGTTGGAGTTGAAGAGGGTCGTGCTTGTATTGAGAGCGAATAAAAGAGCATTCAAAATCCAGGAGAATCCGCGCACGTGTCGGAAATTATCGCGTTTATTTTTCAGAAAAAAAAAATTGGTAAAAACAGTAGATACTTCGTCGACTTTTGTTTGTCACACTGGAATTGGAACGGCCTGTGTTGATTTTATTTCATAAATACGAAATAAATTTCAAACCCGTTTTCAAGAATAAATTAACTTTAAAAAAATATAAAAGTCATATTTTGTTATTTATTTTATAATTTTAAAAAATTCATATTTTAGCATATTTATGGAACAAATTAAATAACAGACTCGACAATGTGACAAAACTTAATTAGAACAGCTGACGGTGTTTCGAAACCACGGATCCGGAAAATATTCCAATCTCCGGTTACCCAAACGAAAACTCAGCCGAGCCACTGACGAGAACCGTGATAAAAAAATCATGAAAAAAAAACAAATAAAATAAAATAAAATAAAACCCCTCCACGCCTGCCACCGACTACGGTGTGGTTCGACGTGAGGTAATTAACTAAACGCAAAAAAAATAAAATAAACGAGAATTAATGCATACGTGCGGAAAACCGTGTGGAAATCTGTGGGAAAGCGTTGCGGAGGAGAGAGGGGGGGCGCGAGGTTGAGAGGCGAGAGGATAGGAGAGGAAAAGAGGAAATCGTCGCGTTTATCGTTGCGGTGGCATTTTCTCCCCCCAAAGCTTCCTAGGTCTTTCCAGAGTTATGTTTACACAAAATGGTAGTACGTATTTCACGCGAGCATTTACTGACAAAACTGACGTTGGTTTCGAGGACCGCGTGGGGGTTGGGAAGAGGGAGGAAAGGAAGAGGAACAGAGGAAGATGGCTTTCCCTGCGGGAAGGAAAGTATCACGGATGTATTTCTCCGTGGATGGAAAAGAGAGCGAGAGAGAAGCCAGCGAGACAGATGGAGAAAAAGATGGAGATGGTTAGATAGAGGGGGGGTGAGAGAGAGATGGAGGGTGGGAGGGTGTGGGTTGGATCGGTAAACCTCGCTTGCCGGTATCACCGCAGCAACGCCGAGCCGAGCTCGGTGCAGGATATTAATTTTCCAGACTCATCTAATCTTGCATAATGTGTTCATGATTAAATGTGGGCGAGTGCCAAACCCCCCTGGGGGCTCTGGCTGGAGAAGGGCGGTGATGGGGCGGCGGGGGGCGGGGGAGAAGAGGCAGGACGTTAAAGGAAGCAGGGTGTGTGAATTTACCGGGCTATTCGAGTGAGATGGCTAGACGGTTCGTCTTCTGCTTCGCATAATTGTCGGGGGTGAGACAGGGGGGACGGGGGATGACGCGGGGGATGGTCCACACAGCTTTGAAGACGAGTTACACGTAGACCACGATGGTGTTCCGCGAAATTCATCGAAGAAGAAAATGTGCAACGTTTCCCGGGCTCGCGTCGACGCACAGTCGTTCGTGTTCCGTATACGTCGCCTTCGGGGTCCACGGAACCGACGACTTGCAACGACAGACGGATACGTGGAGCCGTCGTTGCAACGACACCGGCGGCTAGTCCTCGGGGAAATTTCAAACGCGTTGGACTATATATATTTTTATACCTGTATGTATTTTCTTGTACACGTGCGTTGATGTGTGGGTAGGTATATTTATATGGATCTGTATGGAAGTTATTTTGCTCCGCAATTTGGGTTATTGAAGATGAAGTACGGGGTTAGTTTGTAGCTTGGCTTAGCGCTGGAAAACAATTGAGAGGGATGAAGTTTTTGGGTACGTGGGGGTGGACGATTAATTAGAGAATTGTTTGATTGGTGGATTTAAGGTATTACTGGGAGGATCATCGGGCAAAGGGTTAGTCCGAAACCGGCGAATCGTGGATTGACGGTTTTAGATCATGCCGTACATGTTTGGCGTTACAAATAGCTAAAGTTATATTTAATTAACGATTAGAAATATTAATTATCTACTTTTAATAAGAATTGAAGTCAAATTCGACGATATTGGCGTGTGGTTGACTGACGTTTCGTCAATGACCGTACAACTGTTTCAACTGTTTCAGGCGATACTCCTCATTACTTTAATTAATTTCTCGACAATTACTCAGTCGATTAATCTGAAACTAAACATAATCGATCTGTCGATTCTAAATCTTGATGATATAATATTTTTAGAATTTTCCGTCATTTAGTTGCATTCGTTTTGAAGCCATTAACGTTTGCAGAAGCTGTTCTCCCATAAGAGACCGTGTTAAATTCACAAATTTATAACTACCAAACCATTCAGTGAAAAAATCTGAAATAATTCAGAAATTATTCAATCAAAAACTATCATTCCTCGAAATTTCAATGTTTTCACGATTTAAATATAAAATCGTTGATTGTCCTTCGTTCTATTAATTCTTAATGGCGTGATTAACCGATACGATAGTCAATATAAATTATTTCTAAAAGCAATTTTCAAACTTCTAAATTAAAAAAAAAAAAAATTCAAAACTTCTATTTTCAAACTCTAAAAGCAAACTTCGAATTGGAAAAAAAAATTCTCGTAATTTTCTAAAAATATAAATTATTAAAACATAAAAACAATTAACAATTTTCCGTTATCTTATTCGAGATATTCGAAATTTCACGTGATATCAAAGCGTTGTGGGAATTATTTAATCCGTGCGAGCAATTGGTCCGAGAAATATTTCGACCAAAGTCGGACACGCGAGTGATTGCACCGAGAGTCACGTGATATCGGCTGGAAGGAATGCCACAAGCTTGATTCCGACGGATTCTCGATTTGCAGAAGTCTCGGGTGTACAAAGGACTCGGGGACGTACACGAGACACGACGAGTTAGACAGATACGTACAGATAGCTTGGTCCTATATACAGGGTGGTCCGCGCAACTTTCACACCTGCATAACTCGCGAATTCTGCAACGGGTGTAAAAATTTCACGTATAAAATTTGTACGTTTCTAATATGTAGATGCGTTGCGTAATGCGTAATGCGTAATTGTTGTTCATCGGTGGCGTTTCGGAGATTTCAAAGTCAACGTCGAGTTCGTGAATGGGATGCTACATTATTTTATAGAATCGATAATTGTGATTGATGATTTTTCTTTAGTATTTTTAAAATCCTCTGAACTCACCAATTTTTTTTAAAGATTGTTATAGACCCTTCTTCTTCTTAGCCCGCCTCTTATTTTTTAGTCAGAGGTAGCTGGAATTTTTTCCAGATGCATTGACGAGATTGGAGAATTTTTTTCATAAAATAAGAGTAGGCATCATATTCCTAATATATCTATATACATATAACAGATATAATAGGTATATTTATTACTATAATACATATAATAGATATATTTAGGTTATTTTTTTTTTTTAAAGGTAGAAAGCCATTATCTTATATTGAAATCCCGGCGAAACTCGAATTTTCAATATATGATGATGGCTTCCTATCTTTAAAAAAAAATTTTAACTAATAAAAAAAAATGAAATTGACGTTGCAAAAAAATTGATATTACGATTATTTTCGATAGAAGATCGAATTTTAATTGTCTCATATTATTTTTCATGCAGAAAAATAATAATCATGCAAATAATAATCATGTAATAATAAACATCAAACAAAAATAATCAAAATATCGATTTCTTTTACGAAATAGATTTCATTTTTCTTTTTTTTTTTTTTAATCGCAGGATACGAGGGTTTCAATCCCGCAATTTGGAACGTCCCTCTGCATATATGCACAGAGAAACTGAAAGACGACGACAACGTCGCGTGGGCGAGTGAGAACATCCAACCCTCCGAGTTTGGACCATTGTTCACAGTATTGTTGCATCGATCGGGCTACAGTCACGACTGACAATCAACATTCGTCGTCATCAACCCCGTCGTCATCGTCGTCGTCGTCAACCATCGACGCAATCGTCGTCGTCGTCGTTTCAACGCTGTAAAAACTTGTTTCCTCGATGTATCGGTGTTTCCGCGTTCGGTCGGTTGTTGCAAAAGACTTCGGTTTGATCGAGAGTGTCGAATGAACTTTCATTGACGCTCCGGGCTCGACCGGGGAAATTGCGCTTTGCTCTCGTTTGCCAACGCCCGGCACACACCTCGTTGCTATTCTCTCGTTACATTGTACCGGAGCTCACACCGGCGTGCGATGCCAATTCTTGTGTATCAACGGAGGAACAGGGAAAGAAAAAGAAAGAAAACAAAGAGGAGGAGAAAAAAATTGACATCATCGCGTCGTCGACGTCACCCGTTAGAAACTTCGTCGTGCTCTCTCGTTCGGATGGAAAGAGTGAATGAATTTTGAAAAAGGGACTACGAGGGCCGATTGGGAAAGGGAGTGCGAATCATGCTCTGAGGTGGTGAACCTTATTGATAGAATTTTTTAGGCTGGTCGAGGGTTTTTGTTTTACGACGTGAATTTGTCTGAGAATGGTCGAAATTTGGATCTAAAATTTTTATCAGTCCACGGATATTACAAAACCTTACCTTATATTTTTGAAAAACGTTGTGATGTACTTGTCGCTAGTTTTTGAAAAACTTTCGGTCGAACCTTAACGGGGTATTGCTGTCCAGAAGCTTGGTTTTAAAGTTATTTTTAGGAATTAATTTTGTGGAAACTGTCAGACCTACAGTGCCGGAATTTTTTAAGCATTATAAGTCATATTTCAACTAACAACACAAATTTTTATAAACGATTTCATTGAAATTTACACAAGTTATGCGCTGTTACGCATATATTCTACGTGGTCGAATGTAACGGTTCTATTCGAGTTCGATCGCACTTCGATAGAATTTCCTAACAGTCTCATAGACGATCCTTTCCCCCCAAAACCCTCAATATTGTGTTCTAAATTAAAACCATTCCCATCATAAAATGCAAAGGAACGCCAAAATAAACTCCAACCCTTCCACAATCAGAACCACAGAACCAAGAAAAATTACTCAAGAAATAAACGACCGAGCGACTGATGTGTTTGTCGTTTGTGCGAATGAAAGAAATAAAACTTGAGGTTGATTCGAAGCAAAATATTCGTAACGATAGCGCCCACGTGGTTCAACCACGTTTGAAAATGATATTTGTGAACGGAATAACGAGGTCGGGGGCAATTATGATAATGCCGTAGAGCATTAAAGCGTGTGCGGAACGGCTAGAAGCGATGGCGAACGGTATTTAAGGGAGAAAATCGTGCCGCGCATGAAGTCACGGGCGGTGGAGGGGATGAAACGTAGGAAACCGGGGCCGGTGAGAGGCGGGAGGAGGGGAAGAGGGGTTTATCAAGCGCTCTATATCCGAATCATTTGGGGTAAGCGATATTCGCGAAAGCCAGAGAGAAATGGAAAATACAACGTTTTGGCGAGAGTTGGGAAACGCGACGTTGGGGTTGAGATAAAAGTTGACCGTTCGCCAACGGGTATTGCGCACATGTTGTGCGGAAAATCCGTTGTAACTGTGCTGATACCGGAGTCCGTAATAAGGGCGGAGGGAGCGGTGAGACCGAGGTAATGCAAATCGACCGAATATTTATTTCCGCTCGGGGATTGAAAGATGATTGAAATTTGTTGAGATATCATTTTTTTATTCTGGAGGAATTTTTTTTTCTTTTTTTTTTTTTGGGGATTGAGAATCAATCGAATTGAGTCGAAGTTCGAGTTAGATCGTCGGTCGAGGGTGCAGGGCTAGTCTGGATCTGGATCGAGATTTTAATTCGAAAAATTCGGATAGAAATTTATTGATTATAGGGAATTTTAAGTTCTTTTTATTTGATATTGAGGGAAAATAGTTTGCGAGGGATTATTAATTTTTTCGAACCACCATAATTGTTCCGACTAAAGAGTCCGTGATAAATTGCAAAATGCAATTTGGCAAAATATTTATTCTCGTTCGAGGATTAAAGGAAGATTAAAATTTGCCGAAAATTTGATTTTCCATTTCTTCTCGAAATGTATTCATTTATTCGTTCTTTTATTTTGTTGACTGAAAATCGATCGAATTACGTCACAAATTCCGTCAGATCGTCGGTCGATTATGCGGTTTGAATCTAGATCTAAGTTCAAGAAATTCGGATAAAAATAAATCAATAATCACAAATTTCCAATTTCTTTTTTTTAATACTAAGGATTATCAATTTTCTCGGAGGATTAGAATTGTTCGCATTCGTGAATTACTCTAGAGAAACGATTTGATTGCTACTTGCGCGGAACAAATGAAATTCAAGCACCAACTTGGTTTTATCTATTAATTGAGCTGGTTACCGATATGCATTGTTATATTCCGCATCTCGTGTACACAATTCTCCGGGGAATTCTCAGCAGAAAATCTGGCATTCATGGTGTACCGAGCCAAGGGCCTCGCGTGCGTGTGCGCGTGTGTACGTGCGTTTGTATGGAGTTTCCTGCGGTTTCTGCACGGAAAATCCAATACACCGAGTGATAACGATATTAACCGGTCGTACACGTTCGGGTACAACATGAATTCGCCGTCACGTAAACCCAATTCCATCGATCCTTCTGTACTCCGTACAGACGTGGATATTTATAATCTTGGGATGAATCTATTACTGTAGATGTATTTATTTATTTAAAATTTTTGTTCGAGCCAACTTCTTTACGTTCGTCCACATAATTTTCGTTCCTGAACAAAATGATTTATATTTAGTTTAGCAGCATTGATTTTCCGTAGTCGTAAAATAATAATAATAATAATAACAACACCAATAACCTTAATAATTACAAATTATTCATTGGAATAATCATTATGATATTTATTTATGATCGTATTAATAATGATGATAATTTATTTAATTTTAAATAATTTAGATGAATTTTTTTGTAAATGAATATAGATATAAGAAATAAAAATAACAACCTCAATGATGACCAATAATTTACTGAGATCAACATAATTAAATTTATTTATGATTGTATTAATAATAATGATAATTAATTCAACTATAAATAATTTAGATGCGATTTTTTATAAGTGCATATAAATATGAGAAATAAAAATAATAACCTCAATAATGACAAATAATTTACTGAGATCAACCATAATTAAATTTATTTATGATTGTATCAATAACAACAATAATCAATTTAACTATAAATAATTTCGATGCATTTTTTTGTAAGTCAATATAAATAGGAGAAATAATAATAACCATAATAATGATAATAATACCATAACAATTTTTGATCCGCGACTTGTATCTACAAACAAGAAATTCGAGTTGCAAAGCGAACATAGCCGCCAAAACTTAAAAAAATTACGCATTTCAATTTTCCAAATACTTGATTTCGAGATTCTACGCCGTTCGCGTCTACAGAAATGCGGGGGAGGAAGGGTGGAGCTTCAAAAGAGAGTAGTAAAAATATTGAAAAAACTTAAGAATATTATTTCGTGAGAAAAATCATCGAATTGAACTGGAATGTCGTCTATAAACGCGTATAATGTGAAACTGGAAAAGCCACGCGAGATAGCGATAGCCGAGAGTTTACCGATGGAAACAGTTTCGAGGTTGTTACGTCCGGTGCCGGGGGTCGTTTTCTTCCCTCTTCTCGGTCGCGAGTTTTCCGCGACGGATAGGTAATGGCCTTTACCGAATAGTGTCCGCGCTGTGTACATGAAATACCCGTTTCTGTCGCACTCGTCACGGGTTAGAAAAAAAATAAAGAAAAAATAAATAAATAAATGAAAAAAAGTGGAAGAAGAAAAAAATGTCGACGACAACGGTGATGTTCGTTGAGCAACGACTTCGGGAACACAGCGACGGTCTTCATTTCCTTTTGTCAGCGACGGAATTCCAACTTCACCGGTTGTTTCTCTTATTCCATCTCTTTTGCCGTCATAGCTTTTGTACGTACGGGTTTCTTGCTGTGCGGTAACTTTGTGGAACGAAGAAATCGAGTTTGAAATCTTCCAGAGCTCGTAATATCACAACTGTTTTCTCAACAACGGGGACATTAACCTGTCATATATATATATATGTAATCAGACAAATGAAATGCATCAGAAATAACAAATTCGACAACCATTGAAATGTTTATTGGACCGTAAAGATACGAATGGAAGAAGAGAAAGAATGAAATTTTTACGTGCTGTTGCATAAAAACAAGAATAATTTATATTCGCTCAGAGTGAACAACTATTGTTTTCTCTAATCTTGATGATTATTGTTTTTTGTGATTATATGAATGTAATATAGGCGTTTTATAAATTTAATTTCGTATGGGACGACGGGTTTTTGAAAAATTGTTATTGCTTCCACAATATTTGATGTGGTTTCCATTCGTGACCTGGCTGCTGTTAATGAGTTACAATAATATACTATATAAAAATAATTCATCAATTATTAACGAAGACAATTAAAATAATCATTGATTTACAACGATACTAATTTTGAAAAAAAAAAACAATTTCCATTCCCGGAGCGATACGTGAGCAATACAAACATTCGATTCCAATCCCATCCCCCAACAAATTATTCATCCCCCGGAAGCAATATTGTCCAATCTACTTTCATCCACCGTGGAACCATTTTTCTCCTCTCAATTATCATCATCATACATTTTCTTTTATTTTTCTTGCAATTACACACGCAAATAAAATCTCACACATAGCCGCACCTTATTTCGTTATTTTGATTCTGTTCAATTTTTTGCACTTTAAAATTCTCAGGATGAAAATTGTTTAGGATAAAAATCTTTTAGTCACCATTTTGTTTTAACCGATTTTTTTTCCCGGAATAATTCTAACGGGGGTTTTTTTTAAACGGATTTTTGTTTCCTCACGGAATTGTTTTGACGGATTTTTGAACTGTTTTTTGACAGAATTATTTTTGACGACGTCTTTCAAGACATGGACCCCTTTTTCCATGCTTCTTCCTCTCCGTTTTTCTTTCTTCTTTCGCGTTTTGTATCTGCTATTATGATGATAATAATGATAATAATTTTGAATCAACCGGTTTGATAGAATAATTAATATTCGATAGATTGTAAGACAAATATAGGTGACTAGTACGTTAATGCAATGATACGTAAAAAAAGACACAAATTGCTCAAACGTGTTCTCATCGTCGTTAAAATTAATCCGACCTACGAAATTTTCGTAACTT
Source organism: Sussaba pulchella (assembly GCA_963971145.1). Taxonomy (NCBI): domain Eukaryota; kingdom Metazoa; phylum Arthropoda; class Insecta; order Hymenoptera; family Ichneumonidae; genus Sussaba; species Sussaba pulchella. The sequence continues at coordinate 6,229,558 of OZ020178.1, forward strand.
CGTTGCACAATATATCACCGAACACATCATCGTTACTGAAACCGAGAACAAAAAATGAAATCGAATATCCCTGATAGCGATTAAATATCGAATAATTCAAACTCTTTTAGAAAATATGTCCTATTTTTTGACAGAGTTATTTTCGACGACGTCTTTCCAGACATGGACCCCTTTTCAATTAAATATCGTTGATAGCAATTAAATATCGAATAATTCAAACTCTTTCAAAAAATATGCCCTGTTTTTTTGACTGAGTTATTTTCGACGACGTCTTTCCAGACATATACCCCTTTTTAATCGAAAATCGTTGCTATCAATTAAACATCGAATAATTCAAACTCTTTTCGAAAACATGTCCTATTTTTTGACAGAGTTATTTTTGACGACGTCTTTCCAGACATGGACCCCTTTTTCCATGCTTCTTCCTCTCCGCATTTCTCTCTTCTTTCGCGTACGCTATCGTCCGCGACTGCGCTCTCCCGACGATGCGTTATACCGGTCGTCATAGCTACTCGGTGTGCGCGTTGCTGTCGCAGACTTGTACGCCGAGCGAAGCGGATGGACTGCGGAGCCGCGCGTCGGGACTCCCCACGTTCTCGTAATCGTACTCGCTGCTCTCTCTCTCGCTCTCTCTCTCTTTCCATCTTCCTCCATTTCCATCCCTCCCCCTCTCTCTCTCTCTCTCTCTCGCTCCTGCCCTGCACCCCGTTTGTCGTTATCGTATATTCGCCGCTGTTACGTTCCGCTCCTCGCAGGAGTCAGTGCACGCGGCGACGGCTCACCGGACGCACGTGGGCTCTATCTCGCGCTCCTCAACAAAAATTTTTTCCTCCCCGTCGTCTTCGCTCGTCGATCGTAATTCAACGTCCAACTAATTTCCACGATTAAAAAACGCGTCGCGACAATTTTTTTTGCCACCTTTGGAAACTTTGAAACTGCGGAGATTCAACGGCGAGTGACTTCGATCGTCGTTAAATTCAGTGACGAGAGTCGGTTCGTTGCGAAAAACTCGAAACGCGTTTGTTAATCTGGATTATTATGAATTATTTCGTTGATACTGTGTGAGAGGGAAATTTAAGTTTTTTTGTTTTTTTTATTTTTTTGGAATTTGGATTTTTTTTGAAGTTTTTTCGAGAAGAAGGTGAAGAAAATTGTGAGATCCAGGGAGAAAAATTTGAAAGGTAAGATTTGGGGGTTTTGAATGCTGGGGGGAATTTTGAATGGGGGATGAGGGAGGGGGGTGGAATCGCGGAGATCTCTCGGAGCTTTAAAATGGGGGATTTATTTGTGAATGAATTTTTTTTAATGGAGAATTTTAGAGACGAAAGTTTGATGCTCATTAAATTAAATTTACAACAGACTGTATTGTCGTATGTTTGAGCAGGATGCTTGGGGGTCGAACCGTGCTCGAAAAAAACTCTCGAATAATTTGACGATCATTTTTAAAAAAATATTTATTTCAATTTTTCGTAATTCGAAAATTGTTTTAGGGAATGAAAACGTGAATTACGTCGCATAAACATTTATCGGATTTAACGCATTGGTAGAACTCCAGCGAATCGATCGTCGAATTACTATAAATACTTCTGATAAATTGCGTTAATGAATTCCATGAGTAATTGAATGACGAATCAATTAATTCCATATGTAACGGAATTAGATTTTGCTTTAATGCATTTGCAATTCACTCTCGTAGCCATTGATGGGTTTTAACGATACCCGAAGGATTACTGAATTATTTCCGATTTTCATGTGATAATGATTATGATTATTATTGTTATCGCGATATTGTTCTCATTAATTACGTGAAATTTTTGGAAGAAGGAAATTGGTCACGAGTGGGTTGGGAATTCAACTCATTAAAGGCTTTCAACATTCATGAAGAATCATTGAGCTTTGTACTGTTTTTATTTTTGCACCATTACAAATTATTATATCTAATTTCTTTCAAATTTTGTCGAAAGAAATTAAATGATCAAAACTACGAAATATTAATTTTTCAGTTACAGAAAAAATAACACAAAATCTTTAAAAATATAATTAAAAATTGCAAATCAATAATAATATCCATATCATAAAAATCACGATATTGTTTTCTCATTAATTGCGTGAAAATTGTGACAAGGGTGTATTGGATGAAAGCGAATTGGGAATTTAGCTCATTAGATGCTTTTTCAACATTCATGAAAAATAATGAATCATTACGTTCTCAACTGTTTTTCTTTTTCACTAATACAAATTATTGTATTCAATCTACATCTCAATACTTCCGAATTTCGTTGAAAGAAATGACACAATTAAAACCATGAAATATTAATTCCCGTAATTACCCAAAAAAAATACCACCGCCTCAAAATCCCCCAAAATAAAACGAAAAACTCCAAATCAACAATAATATCAATCCCACAAAAATCAATATTCAACGAAAAATACCATCGAATCAAAGCAACATTGACAACACCCCCTGTCAAAATACACAAACAATCCCCACAAGAAAAAAAAAACAGAAAACGATTCAGCTATTCCAAAATAAAAAATTCATCCCTCGATTTCCGGTATCGTTCGAATGAAAACCCACCCAACGGTGTACAAACCGAACGATCGCATGATATATCATTCGGAATGATGGTAAAGCTGGTACAACCGACGACTGCACGCCGACGTGGAGACCGTTGAAAACCGTTTTATACCGAGACTCGACGGTATTGTCAGCCGCGGAAGACGCGGAAAGCGGGGTAACGGAGGGATGACAGCGCATAGCGGGGGACAGTTTGGCCCACCACCGGAAATTGTGTCCTCGGGCTATTGCTGTTTGCGTACGTTTGCATTTGTTCCCTTTGAGTCCCGTTGTAGTTCGGTCCTGTGGTGCACCCGCAACCCCCTTCGCTCCTTCATCCCCATTTCCGCGTTCCCCGCTGCGTCTTTCTCTCTCTCTCTCTCTCTCCCTCCCTCTCTCTCTTGTCCTTTTCGTAGCCCCTTAATACACACCGACACACTCAAATCCCTCTCACGATTCTCGGTGCATATGCACGTTTGTACTCGACGCTTACGTTTAAACGTTTTACCCCACGAATCGCACGAACTCTGTCCCACTTCGTCCGTCTCCCGTCTGTCTGACTATACCACGTCCGTTACCACTTGCACGGGACTCTCCTCCGCGCTCTCACATGCCCGGAAGTGCGAGCTCTCGACGATGACGCGGCCGATGTACGTTACGTGCCGCCGTTATATCCACGGCGTAATACGTTGTCACGTACGCGTCACGGATTCGAGAGACTTCGAGCGTCAACGTCGGGATACGCGACTATGATACGAGACCGGTTGAACGTTGCAACGAGAATTTACCCCCGTCGCAGTTGGCGAAAATAATTTTGTCTCGTGACAGCGGCTTACGTTTGACTCGTTGATTGTCGGTTGCCATTTTTCATTGTATTTTCGGTCGCGTTGGAGGATTACGGATGTGACGAACGTGGTTGCGATTGTAATGATTTTGATGATGATAATGATTATGATATTTAATTTATCGGGTGATGGAATAATTAATATTCTATAGATCGTAAGATAAATAGATAATAATCAGATCAATCGATAATAGATATAGATAATAGGTAATAGATTGTAGATATGTGCGACTAATGGTTTATTTTAATCATGCGTAACAAATACACGGATTGGTCAAACGTGTTCTCACGGTCGTTGAAAATTTCGTAATATCGTTGCTCGATATATCACCAAATATATCATCGTTATTGAAAGAGAGAATAAAAAATTGAATTGAATATCGTTGATAGGAATTGAATATCGAATAATTGAAACTCTTTTAGAAAATTTGTCGACCGTGGATTCTATGGGAGAATTTATCAGTTTCAAATATTTGAGAGGAATGTTCGTTAATTAATTTTTTTTTTTTTTTTCGTTTTTACGTTATGATCGATGGGAAGTAAAACGGAAAAATGCCAATAAAACGTTCGGGTCGTTTGTGCACAGATTACGGAATTAAAATTTTTCACCGTGACAGTGCACCGTCGACTGGTACGTTCGATCGTTCGGGGAGAAAGAGCGAAGAATAAGTAAGCGAGGGTTGGGAGAGCGGGAGGCAAATTGTGTCTCATGAATTATTTATATTTCGCGTTAATCCAAGTTTCTCCATGGCTCGCACGTCCCTCTCCGACAATACATACATATATATATGATATACCGGTGTATATATGTATAGAGAGAGAGAGAGAGAGAGAGAAAAAAAGGCAGAGAGAGAGAGAGAGAGAGAGAGAGAAAGAGTTTCAGAAGAGACAATCGAACTTTTCTGCACCAAGACGTGCCTCTTCTTTCCAGCCTCCCCTTAACCCCCCCCCCCCCCCCCCCCAAACTCGCAGAAAACTTCGATCTCTCCGCTCGCAACCAGCTGCCCCCTGCTGCTGTCTTTCCACGCGGACAGGATGAACCGAATAACAGAAAGAAACAAAAGTAACATCCAAGCCAGATTCTTTTGTCTCCCTACATTTTATTCTTCTCCCTCGAAATCACGAATTCCACGCCAGTCGATACAGAACGCGTCGTGATGAAAAATTTACGCGCGTTCGGGAGCGAGCTGAATGAGAATTAAATTTCCTCGACGAATTTGAAGGGGAAGACATCTATTTTCTTTCGAACAATGATTTTTTTAATCGACAGAACTTTGTTTCGGTTGAAAATGGTTGAAACTGTTATATTTTTCTTCGATGGAGTAATTATTAGATTCGTTGAAGAGTCGATGATTGTTTTTTTTGCAATATTTCGTAGCATATTCAGCTTTAAAATGGCGTTGAATTTAATAATTTAGGATACTTCGTAATTTTTTGTTACACATTTTTTCAAGACTGATCATTGATTTTTTCGTAAGGGAAATTCACGTGATGAAAAGGGGAAAAACTGATTCACCCTTTCACAGGTCTTCCTGCTACTCTCCCCTGCTCGACGTATTCTCACGAATTTAATTTCGACGCGTCGATTCGGCAATTTGCGAGAAAAAAAATCTTCGCAGCTCAGCCCGAACAATTTCGTTGCACATCGCTGGCATCGGGTACATCGCGGGGTGTCGGATATACGCGAGAGGGTTGCCAGTATTCCCGAAAGGGTATATTTTCTTCTCGGTCGGCGAAAAAACGGAATAAAAAAAGACAAAACGTGTAAAGCTTGGGGGGGGGGGGGGGGGGGGGGCGAAGGGGTTGAGCAGGAAGGCGAGAGTAAAACGAACTGGAAATGGAGACGAAGGGTGTGAAAGGGGTGGGAAAAAAGGTTGGAGTAAGTAGATCGTGAGAGGGAGCTGAGCTACGCTCTATATAGGCACATCCACACCCACACAAAGACATAGAAACACGTATATATGTGTGATACATATACAGGGTGTTTTAAAGTCATCGCTGCAAACGAAAATCATGGGTACCTGAGGTAATTTCTAGTTCAAAAAAATTAGGGGATGATGTTTTTCTTTTCTCTCCATCTGGCAGTTATTTGATTCTTTGTTGATAACTTTTTTAATATCTAATTCTGTGGAAAAACATGTAAATTTATTTTCTAGCGAATTAATTGATCTTCCATATCAAGTGAATAATAACGCTTTTTATGACGTATTGCTCTGAATAAAATGGCGTCAAAATTAACAAATGTAAAAACTCATAGAATCGTGTTTGATAACGAATTGCAAGAAAACGGTTAAGAATTCTTGTATCAATTTTTTTAATTATGAGAATCGGCCGTAATTTGGCAAAGATGGAGCCAATTAAAGAAAACGGCAGCCAAAATTTAAAAACTCGTAATAACTCCCAAAACGAAGCGCAAAGGATAAAACCACCCCCTAATTTGTTCAACTAAAATTTGACCTCAGGTTTTCGTTCGAGACGGTGATTTAGTCACACTCTGTATATTCATTGACATGTATATTTATATACAGAATACGGCAAAGAGAAAAGGATCAGCGGGGGGTTAGAGCTGAAGGGGTAGAACGGAAATGGGAGCAAGATAGAGAGTAGACTTAGGGTAGCGAAGTCCATATACCATCTCACGTGGACCGAGCCTCGAACCCTACCCTCGAATTCTCGAGGGACAGAGCGAACGGAGTGAATGCTCTCGCGAAGAGTGAGAAAGTAGCTCCGAGGCGTGCGGGCGTAAATACGTCGAGGGTGGAAAGCCCCCGGGGGCGGGAAACGCGCGACTTGGAAGGCACAGGCAACACCTCACCCCTCTACGCTCACTTCCTACCCTCGGCCCGTATAAATGTATATACAAATGTATACAATATACAGTAGGGTGTCTCTTAATATGGTCGTTGGGGATTTTTAATGCTCTCATCCCCTAGAACGATTGAATATACATGAAAAAAATCTAAAAATAATTATAACGTATACAATATACAGTAGGGTGTCTCTCGATATGGTCATTTTGGATTTTTAATGCTCTCATCCCCTAGAACAATTCAATATACATGAAAATTCTAGAAACACAGAAAATGTAAAAATAATCAAAATCGTATTCAATATTTTTTTAATTCATCGGCACCCTTTGATATCAAGATAGAGAACTCATATTCGCAGGATCTTCTATTTTTAAGGTCATTTTTAGTTTTTTCGGCTGTCATACGTTTTTTGTAACTGCCACTCTAATTAAAATTCATGCTAAAAACACTCTAGCTGCAGAGTTATTTCTCTCTTTAATTTAATTTTTTTATTTTGACGTTTTATCCAAAAAAAAATGCTACTTTATAATGCATTGTTCTGAATAAAATGACGTCAAAACAAAAAAAATATAACTATTCACCCAAAAAATCGTGTTTGATATTAAATTGCATGAAAACCACCATCCCCATAGAAAAAACATTGTAGGCCAGGTTTAGAATATTAAAAATTCTTATTTCAATTGAAAAAAATTATAAGAATCGTTCGTAGAATGACAAACATAGTAGAGCCAACGAAACGAAACGGGAGCTAAAATCATAAAAACCATAATAACCCACAAACGAAGCCAAAAGGATAAAATCGACCTCTCAATTTTTCGCCCTAAAATAACCTCACGTACTCATGGTCTCGTTCGCGTCGGTTATTCCGGGCCACCCTGTACACGTGACACTATTATTCACACTCTGTATATCCTCAACCGTTCTTGCACCGTCCTGCCCTACCACAATAAACTTCTGTTGACCGCGAGACGTTTCGCGCCGGCACACGCACGTGGAAACTAAGAGAGGAAACATGTTCTTGTATCCTGTTGTCCAAAGAAAAACAAGAGCAAGTCTTTCTTTCTCACTTGTGTTGTTTCACTGCACCAGCTTTCGTCCACGCCTCGGGCATCCCTCTCACGCTCTTTCCCTTTTTCCCTTTTTCTCTCCCTTTCTTTACTTTTCTACCAACGGCTCTGCTGTTTTTTTAAGCAGTCTCACTGCCTTAGTTTCATAAACTTCCGAGCCTCTTTTATCGTCACTGCGAAAGGTGAGACCCTGAGTAGACCCCCGAAGACCTTTTGGGAATTGCGACGTTAAGGAAAAAATGTTTTTAAGAAAAATGTTTTCATTCACAGTCGTTGGCTCGTCCAATTATAACCAACCATTTTTATCCTCCACGATTCGTACGAGAAAAATATATATAAACCATCTCGAAACTGCGAATACTGGTGACACGATTCTTCATTCCATTATTAAAATGTTTAGCATAGAAAAATAAAACAAATTTTACTTTTGGAAAATTTAAATGTTATATTTTTTTCTACGAGTAAAACTGTGGACACGCTGCAGTCTAGTATTTTTCGCCTGAAAATACATCAAATGCAAATAATCTCAATTTAAATATTCCCCCCAATTATTTACCAATTCGTAATCCGTCCGAATTCTCATGCTCCGATAAAACGTTTCTCCCATTTTTTCCCCAAAACTATTTATTCAAAAATATTTAACAATCGTAACACCTTCGACCTCTCGAATTTATCCGCATCATTTTTTTTCTAATTCCAATGAAAATCCTTTCCACCAGCAATTTCTTTGTCGCGCATGACCAGAATCGAGGATAACAATGTAGCTTTCCGTAATCTAAAACAAAACGAAACAAAACAAAACAAAATGGTGAAAAAAAAACGAGAAAACAAAATACATTCCGTCGCAGTAATCTCCAGTGGCTCGACCAACATTCCAAACCCCTTCGTCTTTCCTCCCCCTCAACGTACACAGACGCAGTCGGTGTTGCGTTGAGAGAAAAGCAACGGTTGTCTGTAAAGGAAAGCTGTTGTTTCATCGGTACACGTATTTCTCGACGCCCACAGTGTCTGCACTCTCCACCGACCACCTTCTTTCACTCGTCCTTCCGGTTTTCCACTCTCCGGGTCTTATCTCGACGATTTCTTCTACTTCCAAGTACAACTTTGCCCGGTGGAAGTTGAAACGGTACAGCTCGGGGGAGAGCTCGGTTCTAACCTGGATACGTCGAATTTCCGGTGAGCCAAGACTCCCTCACTCATTCTCTCTTTTCCTTTCTCGTTTTCCCGTCTCTCTCTCTCTCTCTCTCTCTCTCTTTCGTTCGCTCGCGCGTTCTCTCACGAGCGGTCCGGATCCACTGGCCCGGCTAGCGGGACACGAATAAGTCCGGAAGCGTCTGTGGGACCGGAAGCGCCCTCCCGGTCCTGGCGCTCGAGTGCCGCCGGCCGATGCAACCGACGACGTCGTCGGGGACGAAATCTACGAAGAACGAAAGAAGAAAACTACGACAACTGTTCGTCCTTTTATTTTTTTTTGTTCTTGCATTTGCTCGCATATCAACCGTTCTCGGATTCGACAAAACCTGCTTCTCTCTCCCCTATTTTCTTCTTCTTCTTCTTCTTCTTCTTCTTATTCTCCCTCCACTCGTTCTCGTCTTCGACGTTTGCACGGTATAACCTGAGACTTTTCGAAGCTACCATCGACAAGGAATTCTACTTCGCGATTCGGGAATTTCGAATCTATCCCCCGAAACTTTTAACTTCACCGGTGGATACATTATATAGGGTTAACACGCTAGCTCGAACGGTTTTACCGGGGAGATTCGAGTTTCGTACAGTTTTGGCCAAAGCGGTTTTTTATTCAAAATTTTTTTAATTTTTTTTTTTTAAGGTTGAATAAAAATTTAACTGGAGGATTTTTTTTTTCTCGCGAAAAGTTCGAGCGAAGACGATGCCAACTTCAAACTTGGAAAGTTTTCATGTACGGAATCATTTTTTTGGGGGTTTTTTGACGATATTTTTTGGGGGTAAATTTTATTTGGAATTTTGATTGGAATTATGTTTTATTTTGTGGTTGTTGAGAATTAGGCCGTTTGAATCAATGTATTCGAGTTTATTAAATTACAAGATGTGGATTGTCCGGAAAAATTGTGGTTACAATTATTATTCGACCGGAAGCTGAGTAAAGTAACTGAAACAAAATAATTCACGACGTCGCTGAATTACTGAATCCAACATGGAACATCATTCTGACAAAACATAATCCACACAGAACTGAATAATTTTGTAGCTCGAATTTGTAAAATTTACAATCTAAAAGTCTTTTTTTTTTCTCGTAGAGGAAAAAAAGTCAAAAAAAATCTAGTAGAAAAATCCTTTCGTTATTTCTTCGTCCATTATTATTCCCCAGAAACGAATTTATTTTTCCCTCTCAATGCATATAAAAGTTCTTTTTTCATCCCTTAATTTATAAATTTCTTGTTATTCCTGGACGCTGTGGAAGAATACTCTCGGCATACGGCGGATAACGCGAGAGGGAGGGAAGAGGGATGAAATGGAAAAGAAGAAAAACTGTTTGCAGCTGTGAGACAGAGCGAGATGGGGAGAACAGAATTCCAAGTATCTTCGAGGACTGTTTGCCGACTCGAGGTTTGAATAAAGCATCAAAGTTCAGCTTTTATGCCTGCAGGCAAAGACGAAGGGACCGGGAGAGAGGCTGGGGGGGGGGAGGAAAGTAGAGGTTTGGGCGATGGAAGAAAGAGAAATGTGGAATTGGTTGAACGTCGCGGCGTTCGGGAGTAACGGAGAAAGACAGCGGGATGGAGAGAGTAATGGGGAAATGGGACCAACGTCGTAACGATGGCGTACAATCCCTCTTCATAGCTTTCTCGCTTCTTCGTACTTTCGCGCGCGAGCGCAATTAATTAAGCGTCCGAAACTTCCAAGTTAATCGTTCGGTCTCGACTTCAACGGCCATCGCGGAGCTCGCGCGCGCGCGAAGCTCGTCCGGATTCTCGCGAACGTCCGTGCGAATGTCGAAATTGAAGCGGGGAACGCGCGGGTCGACGAAAGCGCTCGAGACAACCGTGAAAAAGCGAGCTGGAAAAATAAGAAGGAATGGAAGATCGAAGGAAGATGGGAAAAGTGGGGGAATGTGAGGACGGACGTTTTTATTGTAAAACACGTGGAAATTTGCACTAAATTTTTTCTTTAAGTTTGATTTAGCTTTTCTCGTTTGTTCTTGTGAAACATTTATTTCGACGTTGTCGCGGGACGAATGGTTTTGAGGGGGGGGGGGGGGGGGGGGGAATATTTGTTGCGTTTTTATGGTTTAGTGCTTAGAAATTGTGATCGTGAGGACATTTATTGCACTGACATTGATTTCTCTCTAGAAAAAATTATTATTATTATTGTTCACGTCGATTCGTCGTTGTTGCACGATCATGCATCGGTCCAATTAATTAAATCTCCTCTGCGATCAATAACGATTTATTTTTAAATAAAATAATGTAATTTCAATAAAAATTTATTTTTTTGGTGAAACAAAAATTGATTTAATTTTGAGGCGATTGTATGGATTGAATTAAATTCCCACTTTGCGAGAAATAACTAAAAGTACATGAAAAAAAAACAATTCAAAAGATAAATATTCCTTGTTGCTCTTATTGCATTTTATATTTATTTTTTAAACATTTTTTCCCATTCAATTTCGAGAAGATAATATTTTCGTGGAATAAATAGAGTCGATAACTCGGTCGAACGGGTTTGCGGTCTGCGAAGCATCCGAGCATCCGAGGATGCACATAGACGATGTTGTGCTTTGTTTTTGCCGTAAAGAAACCGTAAAAGAACGTGGAAGCCTCCGGGCAGGAGCCACCCTTGACTCGGGGGATGGTCTTGGAACAAAGTGTGCGCGTCGGTATCGCGTGACACGAAGGTCTCAGCGAACGAGGAAAGCACGGAAGCAGTGGAATAGCGAAGTTCGCGAAGCGAAGCTACAAACAACACGTACGACGTACCCTTCGATTATTTATTCCTTTTTTTTTTTTTTACCTCTTTCCACTTTTAACCCTCGCGATATCGACTCGCGCGTAACTCGTAAGGTTGCGCGGGTCGCTGCAGCTGCGGGTCGGTTTGCTGTTTGCCGGAAGTCGATCGAAGAAACCGAACGAATGAAAATCATAACAATGCTATCGTCTTTGATTAAAAAGGTAATTAACGGAGTATTTTTTGTTTTTGAAAATTGAGACAATGAACAATTCGATTTTTATATCGAATAATCGAATGATTTGATGATTGAACTTTATTTTGATTTGGTTTAATTTGATTGGAAGATTCATTTCTATTTAACATATTAATATCAGGAATTGAATAAAAAAAGTCGATCGTAGAAACCGAACAAAATAAAATCACATCCAGCAATACTATCGTCTTTGATTAACAATTTTATTAATAGAGAATTTTTTGTTTTTGAAAATCGAGATAATGAATAATTCGATTTTTATATCGTATAATCGAATACTTGAATTTTATTTTTATTCGATGTAATCTGATTGATAGATTTATTTCTATTTATCATATTAACATCAGAAATTAAATGAATAAAGTCATAATAATAGCAGCTATTATTATTATTAAATGAATAAATAATAAATTATCATTAAACAATAATCATAATTATCATTATTATCGTTATTGTTATAACAATAATAACACAAACAAATAAAAATTACAAATACCATTCGGAAAAAAATTATGGTCACCCATTTTTTTCAAAATTCCATTAAAAAAAAAAAAATTCTTAATGATAAAAGCATCGTCGGTTCGATTAACGTCTCGCAAAGACACTCGAAGAAAACGGACAAGATTGATCGTATCGTAAATTCAATAGCGGAATTATCGAAGAAAGTGCTTTTCGCGTTGAAAAAACGATCGAACCGCTCGAAGGCAAGTCGTAACGTTTTTTGTCCCAAATGGACTTTAATTTCCCCCCTTTTCAAGGATATTTCAGTCTCTTCGAGCTTTATAAGCGCCGTCCCTTCGACTACTAATGTCATCTCGATCCGGTGCGGTCTCGTTAATTTTCACGTCGGGTTCTCCGATAGCCTGCGAGTCTCTCGCGCAATTTCTCCGGCGAGTAAGCGTGGGGGGAAGGGGTAGGGGGTGGTTATGGTTGAAACGGCGAGGCAGCGGGGTTGAGCCGCCGTTGCTGGTTGAGGGGCGGAGGGGGTGTGAGCGGGTGCACGAAGAAGGGGGGGGAGGTAACGGAGTCGCTATCAATTTTCCTCTAATGGTGGCGGAGCGTAACGAGGTCGGAGGGTCGGGGAGTGTCGCGTACGATCGCATATCCCCCTTTTCACCCTCCACCCCCCCCCCCCCCCCCACCCCCCGGCCCCCGAACCCCGCTGCAGTGCTACCTTCATCCTTCCTCCCTCCCCCGTAACGAACTTACGGCGAGTTTCCTGCATGTATACCAGACAGTGTGAGAAGTCTTCGCACCCTACAACCCTATACTACCTTTCAAACTCACCAAATCACCCTTTGCCCGGCTCGGATAACGTCGACGCGAGAGTTACGCGAAATCACACGCCCATCCTCGGCGAATTAATCAAATTTTCTACGAAATACTTTTTTTTTCACCGTGGATATATTTAATAGGACTAAATGGGGTGGCGGGTTTGTTGATTTCTTTCTTCGGATTAATTGAGTAATATTGAACGGACGGCCAGAGGGGATGACGGATTTTTTTGTGAGTATATTAGGGTGGTTCTTATTTGGGTCATTTTTTAAATGTGATTGGAGAGTGGTGCCAATCAATGGCAAGAAAAAATGGTTGAGCCTAGTTTGAACCTCTTAGTTCGACTCCTTCACCGCCCGAGAAGCAGGTGAAGTTTCCCTTTTAAAATTCACGCAATTTTTGTCCATCCCGGTAATTATATTAGTGAGAGGACTAATTATTTTTGAAAACATCCGATATTATATGGAATTCACGGGTGTAAACCCTACTTTCAGGAAAAAAATATAACACATGTATGGGTCATTGTTATATTTTTCACTCTTTTTTAAATTAAAAATTGATGAATCTGCATAAAACCTGAGCCAAGTGGTACAAAATTGACGTAAAACATTAAACTCAACCTTCCCGAACGATCACAATCAATGTGGGGTCCCGTAACTCTCAAATATTCTATTTATTTCAGAATTATCCCAATAAATTGCAGGACGATCGTCAGGGACCGGTGCGAAGGTACGTCTAAATGTGGCATGAAATGACCCATGTGTCATATTTTTTTCCTGAAAGTAGGGTTTATACCCGCGAATTCCATATATTATTGGATTTTTTCAAGAATAATTAGTCCTCCCACTAATATAATTACCGGAATAGAGAAAAATTGCGTGTATTTTAAACGGGAAACTTCACCTGCTTCTCGGCGGGCGAAAAAGTTGGCCTAAGAGCTTCAAATTAGGCTCAAACATTTTTTTTTGCCATAGATTGGCACCACTCTCCAATCACATTTCAAAAATGACCCAAACAAGAACCACCCTAGAATATACCTTCGTTCATTTCTATTGTAACTAAGCGAATGAGTTTTGATAGGTAAAGTCGGTTTCCTAGCTGAGTCGTCCGCATAACGTCGACATGAGAATTACGCAAAATTACCCTTCAACCTCTTCGAATTAATTAAACTCTCCACGAAACACTTTTTTTTTTACCCCAGATATGTTTACTGCAACTAAACGCGGTGTCGTATTTTTTGTTTCTTCTCCTGAAATTAACGGAATAACATTTTACAGATGGCCAGAGGGCACGATGCATTTTTTTTTTTTGTAAAATTGTATTTTATTTTTCATCGAAATTATGGGAATGAGTTTTTGGAGGGTAAAGTCGGTTTCGCAGCTGAGTTGTTTGCCGAGAATTTGTTGGGGTTCTGACAAACGCGTGGGCTTCCTGAAGCAGGTTGAACGTCAGAGGCTGGCGCGCGAGGATGGCCAGCCGTCCCCCAGTCATCCACCGAGCCCAGGCGTGCACTCACGCACACACACACACGCACACACACACACACACACGGAGGCAGAACCCCGGACTGCGGAAATTTACGAGCCAACTTCTCGTCGTTACGAGATGAGGCGAGCCTAGCTTCTGGCCTCGGTTGCCTACGAGCTTTTGGTATGTTCCGTTGGTACCACGCTGCTGTACAACCAATCCCACCCCCTCGTCCTCCCTCACCTCCGACTTCCTCCCACTGGGTTATGGTATTACGAGGCTCGGTCAAACTTTCCTCGACGTTTCTCGTACTCTCCGTGCCGTCCTCTCATATTTGATAATCTCGTTAAAACACGAAGAAATACGACGGTGAGAATTCTCGAGCTACGTAATTACGATACTGCGGATGGTAAATTTATCGGGCGATTGACGACGTATTTGCTGAATTCAAATAATTCGAAGGAATTCATTTTTTTTTGTTCACATCCATTATTTGCTTCTGCTTCCTCAGTGACAAGGAGTGGAAGATAGATCAGGCGATAATTTGAATAATAATTGGAAATCAAATTTCAGTTTTTGAAAATTATTATCATAAACTTAATATAATGTAAAATCGCGATTAGAATTTCTTATTTTAGAAATTATAATCTCAATTCTTAATTAATAATCTTCAATAATAACTAATCTAATTCAAAGAAAAAAAAGTGAGTAACAACAACCTTAAACAACCTAAATCTGTATATAAATTCACATTCAAATTATTCAGGCACTTCCTCATTTTTCAAATTAAATAATTTCTATTTCAATTTAAAAAATTCAATACAATTTCATTTCGTCGTCCACTTCTCTCACTTACATGATATTACACAACGATGATATTCATAATTGCGAAAAAAATTGTATTTTCTCCGCATTGTAACGACAAACGTAACACGACAAAGACAACAATGATTATTTTCGTTACGTAATTAAAAACAAAGCTAGACTCCGGTCGGATTACGTCGCGAACGTTGCAACGGTACCGTTGAGACCGCGGCAAAGAAAACGTTAAAAGACAATGCATTCGTTGTTCTTATCTCCGTGTTCATTCTCAGTTTCTCTCTGCGAGCCATTGTTTATCGTTATATTTTCATTTCGAGACGACCGCGGCGGCCTCTTTCGTTATTACCTCGACGCGGGTAACGCCGAGACCGACGAAACACAGAAGCTTTGAAAAAGCTCCACGGCGAGGAAAAGAAACTCGGAACGTTCCGCGCTTCCGTCCTGTGTACACGTATATTATATTGTACGTATGTATATATATATAATACCAGTCAAGCCAGAGGGCTCTCTTTCAGACTCGCGATGAAAGCTTTATGAATATACAAAGCGAGTGTGATATAGCTGCATCGCCGATAAGTGAGTTGGCTCTTGATGGCCGCGACTCGATATAAACCAACTTTTATCCCCAAGCGAACGTGAATGCTTGGTTAAGCCAACCTCTGAATTATTATTATTATTATTTTTTTCTCTCTTGGTTTTTTTTTTTTTTAAACCAAAAATACACATAACCTCGTTTGTTAGAAATTTTCCCGAGAATTTTTCCAGAACCGAGATTCTACGTTGTGGCTGCCGGGGGGTGAAGCTGAATTTGCAAAAGAATTATTATTTTTCTTATCGCGAATGCATGCATTAACCTCCTTCTCCACCTTCCACTTTCTCCTCCTCTTTATCGTCCTCTTTCTTCCCCTTCCCACTACGCCGCGTCTTCATTCCCGTCCTCGAACAGGGGTGTGGCGCAATTTTGCCGGTGACTTAGTTTGCTACTCGTCGCGAGGTTTCGCTCACGAAAATTTTACCGACGTTCACGTAGCCGGGAGAGGAAGCTTTGGCTAAGCTCTTGATTGTAGTGCCAACGCGAAGAGTCCACGGCCCAGTCGTTTGTTGGACCGTGCTGTGCTCCGCGCTGCCTCGATAAAGTCTGGTTGAATGAGAGAATGAGAGAATGAGAAAATTTTAAATTGGTATTTCGAGCGAGAAACGAATTGTTTAGTGTGCAAGTACGAATTTTTTTAAAGAAAATATCAACTGCACGGTTAATTTCTAGCAATTGAACCTACAATTGAGATTTTCGAAAGTATACAACTCGTACGAACGTATGTAAAAAGATAAGAGTCTAATTTTCGATCGATCAAATATTTTCATTACTTTCCACACATGTACGAAAAAAAATTATTTTTCGCGCCTAAAGGCAGCTAACTGATTTTTCCAAAGTGTTATTCTCCGCCACCATCAATTTTTCGGATAAACCACGAGAACGATTGACTCCGGAACTTCAAGACCAAGACAATCGTTCTCGTTTTTCATCCGAAAATTCAACGGTAACTAAAAAAACCGCATTACAGTCCGTCGTTACCGACCGAGTTCCAACACGCAATTAAAAATTCCATTGCCAAGACCCTAACTCACGAAAATAATCAAACCCCACCATCTCGTTGATGCGAATCCTCCTCCCCGGGGTTAATTCACACGGTCCTGAAAAACCCATTACCCGGAGAATCTCGCAACGTTCAACCATACTGTAACAGCCAAACTTTACGCGGTCCAAAACGACGTTGGAACGCCCGGATAAGAAACGAAGCCATAATGTCGAGTTACCGCGAGATAAGCGAAGCGCGATGGAGACCGGAAGCACGCCAACGATGGCGGCTGTGTTTGTGTTACCTCGTCGTCGCGTCGGGACAAGGGAAAAGGGGGGGGGAAGGAGAGGAAGAGAGGGAGGTTCTATTTCAAACGAGGTTTCTAAAAGCGGATAGACTGAGAACTGGCCCGTCGAAACGAAGCTCGCGCAAGCTCAGCCGCGTTGATGTTCCAATTCTCCAGGAGCCGACAAGTTTGTTTGAAGGGTTGCTGATAACCGTTGCAGCAGCCTGCGTCGTCGCACTACCCGGAGAGGTCTTCCCCAAGGTACTTGGAGCCCTCTACTGGCGCTTTTAAGGGGCCGAAAGCGAGAGAGGGGGAGGCGGAAGGATCTCCCACGTGCGGTGTGTTTGGAAGCTTTGCCGGTAAGACGCCGGTGAAGATCAGACGGAAGTGGCAAAGAAGAACCGAAGTGTGAACCAGGCACGAGGATGGGGCTTGAAGAGGGGGTAGGGATGTTGGGCTGCGAGGAGTTGTAAGGAGTTAATGTAATCCCTCGCCCGGGCGTTCCAATAAGACCGACGAACGCGCGCGTCCTTGCGGAAATAATCGAACGACGCTGTGTAAAAGCTCAACCAAACCGAACCAAGTACTTTTGCCTCGATGGTTAGAATGTTTTAATTATGGTTAGTCGGTGAATCAACCGTCTATCAACTTCGTCCCCTTCTTCAACGTCTTTCTTGCCCTCCCCCGAAAACGATAGTCACGACGCTGTCGACGTTGACGATTTCTTCGCAGAGCTTTTCACAAACCTTCGCAGCGAGTTTTCGGGAACCAACTATTTCACGACTTGGTTTGAATAGGTTCGGGCCAAAGTTTTCGTTTGCGTGGTGGTAACGAGAGCCATTAATTTACCACTGCTTACTTGCTGGGAGACGACTCTGATGGGAATAATGAAAGTTTTACGAAAATTTGGCGAACGTTTGAAATTGATTCGGGAATTTGCGACAAGACCGGTTTGGGACAGTGGGACTTCGACGATGGGACGACCAGTTGAAATGATTGGTTGGCATTTTTTCAGAGGAAAAAACGGGAAAAATCATTTTTTTTTTTTTTCGTCTCAGTCATTTTTTTCACGACTTTAATTGCAATATTTATTAAAGCTCAAAATTATTTATTTGTCGTCGCATCTTTCTTGCACTTTTCGATCAAAAAAAAATGGAGGATGAGTGATAGGACGGAAAACTGTCGGTCGTTCTACCGTTGAAAGATTTTTTGATTTTACATTTCGTTTTCCGGTAAGTAATTTTTTCGTTAAATGGGATACAATTTTTTTTTCTTGGTTGAGAATATTTGTAGGGATGTTAAGCTAGAGTGGAATGGAACGATCGATAATTCGGTAATTTAGGACGTCGTACGGTAGACAAATCAAACGATTATGTCGATCATATTTCGTGATGGACGTCTGCGTTTATTAGCGAACATGAAGCTGCGATATGGAATGATACTTCATCAATTCGCGGTAATACAATTGACGGGTGTTGCTGCTCGTGTTACTGTCCCATTTTGAAATCAATCAGCCGAATGATTTCTGTGTCGCGGTCGGTGATCGTCGTCCTTCGTGCAATCGCATGTCGTACGAGCTATTATCAATGAACGTTCCATGTTGGAACGAATTTGTGGATATCGAAAAAATACCAAGAACAAACGAATTTTGGTAAAATCGTCTCTGGGAATTTGAATCGGATTTTCGGCGAATTAATGTGAGAACGGACAGATTTTTTATTTCGATTGACTTATTAATTGATTATTAAGAGGAGATTATTGATTGATGACATTTTTATCCTACGAATTTTACACTAGAATGGTCCGTTAATTATTAAATTGATTAGGTATCGATATTAATCATCAGACAACGAACATAATAACGGATCAATATGAAAACAGACAGTATGGTTGGCTTCTCTCATTATGTGTCAATGAACTGATTTTTTCATATCGATTTACTTGTTATTGGAAGGCTATTATGAAGTGACATAATTCATATTCTACTAATTTCACACTATCATGGTCCCTTAATTATTTAATTCACGAAACATTAATCAACAAAGAACGAAGAAAAACGAATTAATATGAAAATAGACAGAATTGTTGGCTTCTCTCGCTCTGTAGCAACAATTTTTGTATTTGAATCATTACTCAATTCATCGAGCATCAATATTAATTATCATAGAAAGAAGAGCAATTAATCAATATGAAAACAGACGGCATTGTTTGCTTCTCTCATTCCGTGGCAACAAACTGATTTTTCAAATCCATCTATTTATTATTGAGAGGCAATTACTGGGTGATGTAATTTATATTCCACCAATTTCACACTAGAATGATCCCTTAATCATTACACCCACGATGTATCAATATTAATCACCAGAGAACGAAGAGAATAACACTAGAAAAATCCCATAATTATTTAATTAATTTCATATTGATATCCCGCATCACAAACAAAATATTTCATGCATAGTTAAATCGGCTGGATTATCCTTCACAGAACACAATACGTGTCCAAGACAATTAATCCCTGACCAAATACACGCATGCATACATATATAAAGAAGAATTTTTTTCATCCCCAATTACGTCAAGCCTTTTCACCGGACAATGTAAATTTTGTTCAATACGTAAAGTTTTGGCTGTTCACTCGGGGATTCGCTTTTAATTCGTGAAACTTGGTCGACGTGGTAGGATAAGAGGATAAGGGCGTACGGGGCTGCGGGTGAAACGCGAAGAGGTAAAACTTGCGAAGAAGCTCCTCGGCGAATCTCCCGAAGAAATAAAAAAAAAAAGAGCTACCGCGAGAACTAATTACGAGCGACAATGAGGCGTTTCGAGTCTCGCGGTGGAAGTAAAAGTGCGAAGTGGTCGGGGATACGTCAGGGGGAAAAGCGGAGGGATTAAAGGTCCCAGGTGTACAGTGACCTCGATAAGAGAAACAGAATAGAAACAGCCCCAAGTTATTTCATTATAATAATACGCTTTTATTTTATTATTATTATTTCAAATTTTATTCCATTCTTCGTTATATTTTTTTGCTATCCAAAATTTTTACATTCTTAACCCGGGATTATCCATCTTCGTAGAAACGTCCTTAAGGCGAAGGTTGAGACGTCGATCTTCGTACATGGATCACGGGGTCGATAACAAAATTACCATAATTTACACCGCAGGGGTAGTCGAGTTTGTGAGATAAACACCTTCTTCCAACTCACTTTTCATCCACCCATCCCCCCTTCGCGGTTTTTCCAACCCTCTCAATAAATATTCGGGCTATTTGTTTTCCCAGTTATACGAGCTTTTTAAAGAAGCGCGGGTGGGAGACGGGCAACTGTGTATATTCGAATAACCGTGTGGATGGAAGCTCTTCAAACCATCCGCGAGAAGGAAGGATCCCTGAGTAAACGTGGGTTATCGGGCGTGCGGAATTTCATACCGATTTGCATAAACATGGAGATTGATACGGGCGAAATAACGAAAAAGTTTTTTCCCGTCTTCGGCATACCGAAAGCCTTCCTCGCCATCCCCTCATGGTCGTCGCGACGAAGAGTCCATTCTATTTTCCATCCACTTTCGTCGTTCTTGTTACGTTCGCTTCCCATAGGCTCTACCCCCTTCTCTCCCCCTCCTCCCTCTCCCTCTACGATGCTTCGTTTTCTCGGAAACTTCGCCGTAGTCTCTGTTCCATCCGAAGTATTTGGAAAAGTCGTGAGAAACCGTCGCGCAGAAAAGTTTGACGTGTCCACGAAATTCGCATTTCTGCTTCACAAATTCGTAGATTGGTATGTATTTTCTTTCATTGTTGAATAACATAATCGCGTGACGGTGCTTCGTTTACCGATAATTTCGTACGGAAATTCCGAAAAACGTCTGGGGAATTATTTACTCATTTTTTTTTTTTTTTTATGCAAGAGGAATAAATTCTCGATTTTAATTATTTATGGGTCATTTATCGCGACTATTGTCGTTTGGATGTAAAAGTTCGTCGTGTTTAATTACGCTTAATTCAATTCCACGAATCGCCGATGTTACAACCACGAATGTGGAAATAAATTCGATGCAATTAACGAAATAATCAAAAACAAAGTCTCTCACTAAAAATAATTCGTACATCGTCGGAATTACTTAAAACAAATTCATTCAATTAAAAACAAATTCAATTAATTATTTCACACACTTCCCAACGCCAAATAATTCACGAAACAATACGAGACATCTTACGAAGACGAAAAAAAATCCATTTCACGTTTCCCTAATTTTATCTTACATTTTGAACGAATCAAAGAAAAAAAATGTAAACAAGAAAAAAAAGTTCTCCATCGACGCACTACTTTTTTTTTCTTTGCCGCTAACTCAACAGTGAGCCAAGAAAATTGCATTTTCGATGCACTTCACGATGTAGCGGAAAGAATCGTGGTCTCGGTGGACAAACGGCGGTGAGATGACAAAACCAGAATCCTTACCTTTCCCCCATTCTCGAGGCTTTTCCGGGGGCATCGATGTCCCGCGTACACAGAAAGAAACGTCAAGTATAACTGTAGGATTGTCGAATCAACCTGTCGACTGCGCAACCATCCGCTTCCCCGCCAATCCGCGATCCCGGATCGCTCGACTTTCCGCGATTGCCGGGAAAAAGCAGCAAAGCTCTCGCGAATTAACGATCGTCGGGACCGATAAAGCCATCAGCCTGACCGTAGCATTCCCCGTGGTGGTCTCTCTCTATCTCTCTCTCTCTCCACTCGTCCGCATAAAAGGCAGTATAGGGACTCCCGCTTTTTTTCTTCCTTCTGCATCCTTCGCCTCTTTTTTTATTTTTATTTTTTTTTTTCCTCCCTCGCTTTGGCCTCTCTTCGTCGACATCCCCTTTTCACTCGGCTGCGATGACGACGACGACGACGACGACAACGACGACGACGACGGCGAAGCTCGGCCAAACGAGCTTAAAATAAAGAAGAAAAAGAAGCTCCAAAGGTTCTCTTCAAGCCTTTTCTCTCTTTCTCTCCCTTTCCTTCAGCCCCATCGTCGATGGTGGTTTCTTCGTCCTTTGCAACCACAGCAGAAGCTCGACTCCAGTCAAGGAGCCGGAGTCACGTTCCCCTGCCCAACAATTCCCCCGACCTACCACTTTTATATTACTTCCTTTTGCTTTTTAAAAACCTCAACCTATTTCCCACCTTATCTTCTTCTTTTTCTTTTTATTATTCAAAAAAGTTTGTTTTTTTTTTCTTTCTTTCTTGTCCGTACTTTTCTCTTCAACACTTTTTCGGCCGGGGGTTTTTATTTTTCGGTGCCATTTTCAGCCCCGACGCTTCTTATAACGTTTATCTCCATTATCCAACACCGAGAAATGAAGTGGGAGGAAGAAAGAAAAGATAAATACGGCTCTCGGTGTGAAAAGAGTCCCCCGGGGTCAGTTGTGATTACTCCGGAGAAACATATATATATGTTCGTATATATGTTTCTGTGGGAAACTGCCTGAGCCGAGGGACCCATCTTCATCCACGCGAGAATCCTGAAACATTTCAACCCTTTACCCCTCTTCCCTTGCCGTTACGGGCAAGTGGGTCGAGGGGTCGAGGGAATCGTTGGCCCCGTGACCAAACGATCACTCGCTTGCAATGAAAGAAATAAAATTTGAAAAAAGAAATGTGGACAAGCGAAAAAATTGAACCAGGAAATGAAGTTCAATGCTCGCTTCCGCTTGCACTCCAGGGCATAATTCTATCGTAATTTGCCATGAAATGAGAAATGGTTATTAATCAGTTTCCTGATCGCACATAACCAACAATATTCTGTGCAGTTATTTCGTTTTAAATAATAATTCAATAGATTGGGAATGGCGTGGATGAATTTACAGAAGGTTGGTATTTCAGCGAGGATTGATTAATTAAATGTAATATCTATCGGCAGCCTCTGTTCATTCGGTTTTATATTACTTGTAGTTGAAGAATTAATTTTTCTTTTTTATTCTCAGAATTTGACAATATTTACTTCCTGAAATAATACTAGCCGGGTTTCGTTGAAAAATGTCTGACTTATTCGAGTTCGACGATGTAAAAATAGCATTTGTTTCGGAGATTTGACTCTATTCCGAGGCTAAAACATAGTTATATTACTTTTTTTGGGTTTTAGTGTTTCGGCGACGTACGAGCTTGTATTTATTTTTTCCTTTTTTCTTTGTTTAACGTTTCGCCCCCGCGATTTGGGGCCTCTTTAGAATCTCTCTCCTCCTTTTCATTTTACCTCCTACCTTTAAGTGTGTTTTATTCCATTGTTTTGTGCATGTGTGTGTTCTATCACTCCTGTCTCTCGTCCTGATTTCTTAGTTATGTCGTTTCTGTTAGAGTTACTTGAATCATGTCAATTCGGAGTCAGAGTCGTCATTGTTATAGGAAAATCATTTATCTATGTCAATTAATAAAAATTTTTCTCAACGATACTCAATCACGACCAAGTGTACTTCTCCCATTACACGTATACATGTGTATGGGGTATTCCTGGGAATTTCGGCAACTTCGGACAGTTGGGTCGAAATTTTTGCCCCCCAATTTTTTTCATTAATATGTGTTCAAAATAAAGAGACACCTATTTCGGCGTTTTTTATTTTGAGCCCCCACTTTTGAAATACAGTCAAATGAAGTTTTTGAAATATTGACCACATTCGGTCATTCAAATCGATATATCTCAGCAACGGTTAGTGATAACTCAAAAAATCACAGGTGTTTTTTTTTCGTTTTTGAACGCTTTATACATTGAAAACATTGACGATTATGTTGCACAAATTCAACAATTATTTATAAACAATTCAAAATTAAAAATGAAATACAACAAAAAACGTACCCTTAATTTTTGAAATGTATTTTTTTTTTAATTCCTTGAACAAAAACAAAAATTTAGCCACCTTGAACTTTTTGGGCCGACGCTTCGTTCGGAAGTTATAGATTTTTTTGTCACAAAAAACCCGTAAATTTACGTATTTTATGAGTAAAAATTTGCATGAAAAAAAAAGTACCCTTAATTATTGAAATTGATTTTTTTTCAAATTCCTTGGACGAAAAGAAAAATTTTGAGACCCGGCTGGACTTGGGCCGACGTTTCGTTCGAAAGTTATAGGTTTTTTGTCATAAAAAACCGGTAAATATACGTATTTTATTAGTAAAAAATTGCATGAAGAAAAAAGTACCCTTAATTATTGAAATTGATTTTTTTTCAAATTCCTTGGACGAAAAGAAAAATTTTGAGACCCGGCCGGACTTGGGCCGACGTTTCGTTCGAAAGTTATAGCTTTTATTCTTAACAACCGGGTAAACATTTACGGGTTTTTTGTGACAAAAAAATCTATAACTCCCGAACGAAGCGTTGGCCCAAAAAGTTCAAGGTGGCTAAATTTTCGTTTTTGTTCAAGGAATTTAAAAAAAAATACATTTCAAAAATTAAGGGTACATTTTTTGTTGTATTTCATTTTTAATTTTGAATTGTTTATAAATAATTGTTGAATTTGTGCAACATAATCGTCAATGTTTTCAATGTATAAAGCGTTCAAAAACGAAAAAAAAACACCTGTGGTTTTTTGAGTTATTACTAACCGTTGCTGAGATATATCGATTTGAATGACCGAATGTGGTCAATACTTCAAAAACTTCATTTGACTGTATTTCAAAAATGGGGGCTCAAAATAAAAAACGCCGAAATACGTGTCTCTTTATTTTGAACACATATTAATGAAAAAAATTGGGGGGCAAAAATTTCGACCCAACTGTCCGAAGTTGCCGAAATTCCCAGGAATACCCCGTATAGTTTCATTACATTGCCTCAATAAAAATAATCATCCTCAATATTTTTCACCTAAGATTCACCTATTTTCCAATCACCAAATAATCCGCAAAAAAGAAGAAAAAAAATGTCAACGTCCTTAAAAAACATCCGCCCCTCCGTCAATCCAAAAACCGTGTCTCCCGTTCAACGTAAAAATAAAAACCAGTTGGCCCATTGACCGCGCGTTCGCTCGACCGAGAAGCCAAAACGAAAAAAAAAACCAAGCGGACAAAAAAAACAAGAAGAAAAAATAAATTGCAATCTCCGTCACAGTTCTGGGATGATTCCATTACCGCGATTCGGGACGATAAAACGATACAAGAACCGGGGCACACGGGGGGGAAGTGGTTGGGGCCCCGGGAGAGTGTCGGGAGCTCGAAGAGATTTGACGTGATTGGAGCGAGTGGCCCAGTGGCTTGTACCCAGAAAGCTCCCACGTATAGCCGGTACGGTACGAAATAGAGAATTTTCGGAGACGCGAGAAGAAGACGGTAGCAGATGAGAGGTTGGAAGCTGGGCCGTTGGCTGGCTGGAAGAAGTCGCGTGGAGTCTGGAGAGCAGAAGGAGCATCGCTTCGGTAAAACCAGCGTGTGTTGTGTGCATGTGTGTGCATGTGTGTGCGTGTATGTGTGTGTGTGAGTGGATCTGGTGGCCGAGTAGATAAGGCGAGAGGTTGGATACTCGCCAGGAGTTTCTTTCCCGGCGAACATTTTAACCCTGGGCCAAAGACGTCGTCACCCGGCTCGTCGCAAATCGAGACAGCAGCTCCGGGGGGGTGAGAACGTGAAACGGCGGAGGGGGAGGTCGTGGGTGGGCGAAAGGGTGCAGGATGAACGGGAATAAGCGAACGGGACCCGGTAGCACACGGAGAACCACCGGCCCGAAGTTGAAGGAATCCGTAGTCAACGGACCGAAGGCACGACGGCTCTCCTTGCTACAGGAAACGATTTAAAAGGAGAGTACGGGGTATACATCTCGAACGCGTTGAAAGGCGGAAATTCCGTGCGGCCGGAGTGTGAGAAATCCGAGACTTGAAGCGAAGCTGCGATTGGCGAATCGCCCAGATTCGGAATCTTTCTCTCGCACTTGGCTCGGTCGGAAAGAAGCACGAAGCAACAACACATGGGGTGAGACGTGTCACGCAGGCGTGCGAAAAGTACGAGTGTGGGGTTGTCACTCACGGGTAATGCGGGAGGGAGACGATTTTGAGGAGGTTTCGTTGGATCATTGGGTTTTTGGGGTTATTTTGGATTGAATGGTGGAGTGTTTTTTTTTTCTTAAGTGAAACTTCTTTAGCACTGTTGTGATTTGAAACTCGATAAAACGAAAAAGCGACACTGGAAAGAGACAAACATATACATCTATAGGATTTAGCCTGCGAGAGAATGAGATAGAATACAGATATACAATTGTGACTAGCACCGTTGTGATTTGAAACTCGATGAAACGAAAAAGCGACACTGGAAAGAGACAAACATATACATTTATTTATTTATTTTTTTAATTTATTTTTTATTTTTATTTTACAGTGATTGACGGTGTATTTCAAAGATATATCGATAAAAGCAAAACCAAAACATTTGTTTCATGCTTTAGTTACCATAAGCCACTCGTGTCATTTGTTGAAATTGAAAACCTGGAGTTTGAATAATAAAATGAAAAAAAAACTTTTGAACTTGGTACCAATATTATAATAGATAAACCCTATAATTATCCCTCTCCTGATACTGCATTCGTCTCATTCTCTCGCAGTTTACCGTTCGGAAAGTTTTACTTCTACCGTGTGTGAACTGCACACATGTTTTTTTTCGGGGTGGGATTGGTGGATTTGAAAGCGTTGTCGATTTGGATTGACTCCGGTGAGGACTTGAGATCTTACTGGATGGATGGTCGGGCAAAAAGTTAATCCAACATGGGTGAAGCTCGGATTTACGAGTTAATCTGTTGAATCCTGAATCTTAATGACATCATTTTTTCAGAATTTACGGCGATTCAGTTCTACACGTTTTGCAGCCATTAACGTTTGCAGTAGCTGTCATTCCATAAGCAACCGCGTTCAATTCATAAATTTATAACTACTGAATTAGGGTAGCAAAGAATTCTGAATCAATTCATGTATTATTCCATCAAGAATTATCATTCCTCAAATTTTCAAGAAATTCTCTCATTGCTCTGCCACATTACTCAAAGAATCAAAAATTACGCTGAACCCTTCGTTCAAGAACTGCGTTCAATATTAAAATTAGTACCAAAACATCTCATGGCTTCAAAAACCACAAAAATCCCTCAATTCTCCCGCAAACAAGTAGACAAAACCCCTCAACTATAACTTGACAATACAACGAGCGTTTTGTGGCACCGTGTTGTAGTCGTCATTGCAGTATACATATTTTTTCATCCTTCTCATCTCCAACCCACCATATATCTCCCCCACCTTCCTCCCGTGTTATCTGTAGTTGAAGCGGAGGGGGTTAGCATGGCTCGTGTACGAACCAGATGCACGTCAGATGCAAATTCGACGAGATAGAAGGAAGGAAGAGACGTCGGTGGGATGACTGTGGAAACTGAGTAGAACTGGCAGCAACCACCAGTAGTAGAACCATGCGGCAGCAGCACCAGCAGAAGCAGCAGCATCCGAGCTCTTCTGCGCTATCTCATCCTCCTCACGGGTTCTCTCTCTCTATCTTTCCTTTTGCTTCTCATCACTACTCTCCTCTCCGGCACACTCTACTTCCGCGTTATTAACCGAGCTTATACGAAGCTCTTTCGCTTCCTCGGTCAGTCATCTCGACCCACTTTTGCGCATCGTTCGACAGCACAAAAGCAACCCACCACCACCACCGCCACCATCGCCACGACCGTCCCGACTACAGCAGTCATCCCGAAAGCCGCCCCTTCTCCGGCATGGACCGACAATCTTCTCAGACACGACTACACCGAAATTGCGATCTTTCTCCGGCGTTGCGCGATTTTCATTGAGATCGCGAAAGACCGGGAAGGAGGGAGAAAGAAATTTTGATTGGATTAAATTACTTTATCATGCGCTGGGATCTTTTCCAGGAGCTGACGGCATTCGACGGTTGAGGATTTTATTTTAATGCGGAGCAGAGGATGGAGATACGAGATAGGAATGATAACGATATAGATAGGGATGGAATAACGATATAACAATGAAAATATTTGTAGAAATACACTAGTTGATTCGGACCTGACGTAACTTCGAACATCCTGTGATACAATATACCACCGACTAGAGACAATAAATAATGAAGACAACTGAACAGCAAAAAAATTATCCATTCAATGAGTCTTTAAGCAGATACGTATGGAAATTAGAGACTGAAGGACTTTGGTCGATGGCATTTTGGTATTGCAGGACCTGATGCTGAATGCATACAACATAATCGTTATGATACGTCTGCCCGTTGATCGACGCTTTTTGGAAATAACTTCGAAATTAATTATTTTACCGACTTTGTTCGGTTTAAATAATTACAGCAGAATAAACCTCCAATACGATTTTTTCTGAAACCCGTAGGAATATAAGAAAGAGTCCTTGAAAAGTATTCTAGAATTTCGACAGATTCTTCGGAGGCTTTCTGTCTAGAAAAAAACATTGACAGCACTTTTTGGGATCAGTTTACAGACGAAGGGCTGATAGAATAACAAACTAAAATGGGCACATCCGAGATGAGTCGATATTGCATTACTGACAGCAGAATATAAGCTTATAGGATACAATAAATGACAGGCGGGAACATTCGTTCTACGAAAATATATCTAAAATACTTTTTCTCTGCGATAACTTTTTTCTGCACACTTAAGCAACAATTATCGATAATTTTTGACGGATTATTGTTTCGAAATCGATTTTGATATTTGTTAAGCATTATAATATCAGATTATTCAGGACAAAAGTATTTTCAATTTATTTCCATTAAATAAACGTCTATCCCTGGTGAATAATACTAAAGATTAAAAATTTAGGGGAATACAAAACAGTAAAAAAAAGAAACGTCACTCAATCGGCAGCACCACAAAACCGAATCAACTTAAAACAAAAAAAAAAAATTAGACCCTCATTCAATCAGCCTTCAACGAGCTTTCAATTATTTTTTAAATTAAAAAAAAATCCTCCTCCTCCATGAGAAAGCAAAAGCGCATCAAACTCCGCAAACAGCATTTCATTAGCCTTCAACGAGCCTTCAATTATTTTCAAACTTTTAATCCGATTCGGTTTTCCGGTGCCAGCAATTTGAGTGACGTAAAAAATAATAGGCCATCTTTCCGCTCATCTCGCGTAGAAAAAAATCGGAAAAAATATCATCCGGCCGCGTCTCGACGCGAGAAGGGGTGAGAAGGGGAATTCTTTTTCCGTTGTACGCGAAGATCTTTGTTCATTGTTGAAAAAGGGAAAGATCGAAAAGCTCCACGCTCCACTCTATTTTGCACTGTATTACGTTTGAGTCTGGCAACACACCCACCCCCTCGGCCCCTCTTCTCCACCGTTCGCTTTAACGCCGCGGAGAAGAGCGCGGGACAGATATCCTTCATCCCCTTCCATTGCCACCCTCGACTGGACGTTCTCTTCCATCTCAGAGCACGAGTCTCTGAAAGCACCACGTACGTCCCTCATTCTTATTTCCTCCCTTCCGCAATCCTCTCAACCCTCTTCGGACATTCACCTTTTTTCATTTTTTTTTCGTGTCTTTTCCAGCCCTTGGTTCGTCTTGAGTTTACTCGAGTCTCTCCCTTCACCCTCCGAACTTTGCTCGTAGCTGAAGCTTCGCGTACAGACGGAAAACCGGTGAGACCGATAGCTCCCACCCTCCTCTCAAGGCGGGATCCTGCTTTAGAAGACCCAAAAATAGTTTTTTTCGCGAATTTTTTCGGAAGGGAGAAACACAACTTAGGCAAGCGAATTTTGGGGTATATTTTGTTATGTATTTGAAGTGTGAGTTAGAAGGGTAGTGGCTACTTTGCCATGGCTACGGACTCGACGGCTAAGCTAGCTTCTTTAACTCCTAGGAGACTTAAAGCCTTTGGAAGAGGAACGGTGGAAAATGAGGTGGAGAACACGCCGACGAAAAGTATCGCTGCCATTTGTATCCATCCTCATTGACTTATCGCCTTGGTCGATGGCTCGCTGACCTATCCTTCGATAACGCGAGCCGAGGAGGTATAGGACGATATCCGTCGAAGATATCTTGCCCCTCCCTCCCTCCCGCTGATCTGGTCCTCTACGCTCCGCCTCGGGGTGCTTCGAGGAGACAGAATTCATGAGCGATGATACAGTAAGTCGACTCTACCGTGATCCCGACCACCATCTAGTGATACACCATTGGCTATTTTTTCAGTTTATGCAGTTCTTTGCAAATATTTCAGTCGGATCTGTCGATTCAGGATTCGTCTGAATTTTTTAGCCGTTGAAGTCTTTTTTTTCCTATGGTTTATGAGACTTATTGGGGTTTTTTTGCTGGCTGGTTCGATGGTTTTGTCGACGTGGTTTTGGTAGTTTTGTCGTTTGAGAAGGACTTTGGAATGAGAGACGGAAAAAACGGACCATTTTTCTGGTACAGTATTTTTTTAAAAATGATATTTGGTTAAAAAACTGTGAAGAGATTGAATCATTTATGAAATGATTGATAATCAATGAATCATAGAGCGTTGTTGACTTGCTTTCTTCTAGAATATTTTTTTCTAAGGTATTATGTGTGAAAATGAATATTGAATGCTGAAGAACTATGAAAAGTGACTCTAATTTAAAAATTTTGATATTCCAACTCTGGTCTCAAATATGAGAATCATATTAATTTTATCAACGGTTATTTTTATTGCAACAATAGAACGGTAGAAATGAAGAAATAATTCTTACTATCCTAAAAAATTATAAATACATGATACGAACAAGAATGAAATAATAATTGCGACAACTATTTATATCAGTATCAACTATTCATATCAGTATCAACTATTTATATCAACAAATAAGGCGACAACTATTTATATCTGTATCTCTTATCAAGAAGCAATCCGAAGAGCGACCCTAATTGCCATTGCCCCCATATGAAAGCCCATGGGCTTCTCCTTGAAAAACAAAATTCCCATCCACACCCAGATGGGCCTGTCTTCAAACATTTCTCTTATCGAACCAAACCCTCCGTTACGTAGAAAAAAAAAACATAAATCCTCCTCATTTCGCGCCAAAACGACTAACCCAAATACACGTTCCATTGTAATATACCGTTCGTCGCGGACGACGGGAGATCCCCTGGCGGCGAGCGTCGTAACTACCAGTTGAGCCGTGAAAGATCGTTCCGTCGCAAACGGGAACGACGGCACGGACCCGGAAAACCGGGGGATTCCCCGAGGCTCGTGGAAACGTGCTCGTGCACGTTTAACCCGCAACGTTTGCTAACTCCTGGCAAACAGGTAACGCCCGTATGTATAACTACCGTACCACGACCAACACGATAATCCGGATATTCTCGTAGCCACGGAAACGTCGACTTGGAATAGACGGCAGCACCTGCGATTTAACGGCCAAAACCGGAAGCCCCCGGGCCGGATGGAAGCTCTCCGTTGACTGCCGAGTGTGTGTCGCCACGGCCAAAGAGCGACACCTTGCGGCGGCGTCGTGTACGATTTCGAAGCGAACGCGGATCGAGACTTCCTGTGTGTTTTACGCTCATGCTTGGAGAAGCGAAATGGCTATTTGGGCGAAGGGTTCGAAGTACACGGAACATACAAACAGGATCAAGTGCAACGAGGGATTTCCGGGGGGGGGGGGGGGGGGAGGGGCAAAATGGCATCTACAAGAGAAATAAATAATAAACGAATCCGGATCATCAAACCAAATGATGCCTGAACGCAATATATATTGGGGTGGTTCTTATTTGGGTCATTTTTGAAATTTGATTGGGGAGTGGTGTCAATCAATGGCAAAAAAAAATGGTTGAGCCGAATTTGAACCTCTCAGTCCAACTCCTTCAGCTGGAGAGAAGCAGGTGAAGTTTCCCGTTTAAAATACACGCGATTTTTCTTCATCCTGGTAATTATATTGGTGGGAGGACTAATTATGCTTGAAAAAATCCAATACTATATGGAATTCACGGGTATAAACCCTACTTTCAGGAAAAAGATATGACACATGGGTCGTTTCATGCCACATTTACACGCACCTTCGCACCGGTCCCTGACGATCGTCCTGCAATTTATTGGGATAATTCTGAAATAAATAGAATATTTGAGAGTTACGGGACCCCACATTGATTGTGATCGTTTGGTAAGGTTGAGTTGAATATTTTACATCAATTTTGTTCCACTTGACTCCGGTGTTATGCAAATTCATCAATTTTTAATTAAAAAAAGAGTGGAAAATATAAAAATGACCCATACATGTATTTATACCCGTGAATTCCATCCGGTATTCGATTTTTTCAAGAATAATTAGTCCTCCCTCCCAATATAATTACCGGGATGGAAAAAAATTGCGTATATTTTAAACGGGAAACTTCACCTGCTTCTCGGCAGGTGAAGGAGTTGGACTAGGAGGTTCAAATTAGGCTCAAACATTTTTTTTTGCCATTGACTGAAACCACTCTCTAATCACATTTCAAAAATGACCTAAATAAGAACCACCCTAATATATATGTTATAATAAAATTGAAATTTCAACGATTTTATACACTTCTAAAGAAAATGATGAAGCAGAATGGATCATTCTGTAAATTGGATTAAAAAATTGAAATCTTAGTGAAGCTAAGGCATTGTCGTATTTCAGTGTTTTTTTATATAAATATATGATCTAGACATCGATACGAGCAAAGGTTTAATCTCCATCTGTCTTTTCACGATTTTATTCAATCTGTTTAGTCGAAATACCTCTTTGTTCCCTCCACCGCCATAATAAATTAATTGAATTCTCCAGAAATATTTATTCTCCATATCCCATTTCGCCCCCTTTTCGAATTACGTACGACCGAACCGTTTTGTCCGGCCGGGCCGTTTTACCCCCGAGATTGTCTATACGAGTGGCATGCATGTATATGCAGATGCAATCGTTGCTTCATACTAGATTTTAGTGTCACTCGGGGGAGTATGCGCCGCTGTTGGTACACGTTATCGTTTATCCGTGTCATATACACCGACTCGCCGCGTGAAGCTAATAAACCTAGCACGAAAGCTGATACAACGTGTATGCACCGTGTATGGTTATACGACGTGAACGGGAGCTTGCCCAGCCTCGTTGGCAAACTATCCGAACGCGATTAATCTCGCATCTACTCCTCGTTCGTGCTATAGACTTTTCCATAACATCTCTTGATCGCACGAGCGAACGAGATTTGTCGGATTAATTTAGTTTTTCTTCGATACAATTTTGTCTTATTTATTAATTAACTTATTCATTCATTTGTTGATTAATTAATTTATTTATTTATTCATATATTTGTTTTATATTTCATTTCTATCGTTATTTATTTTTCTACGTATTTGATAATTAATTATTTCACTCATTTATTTATTCACATAATTAATTCCTTCACTCATTTATTTATTTACATATTTATTTTCTTTTTATTTTTTAAATTTATTTACATTGATCCATATATAATTTATTTATCCATATATTTATTTACTTTTTCTCTTTTACATTAATCCATATATATATATGGATAATTAAATGAGTGAAGGAATAAATTATCAAATACGTAAAAAAATAAATATCGATAGAAATAAAAAATAAAATCAATAGATGAATAAATAAAAAAATTAATGAATCAACAAATGAATGAATTAATAAATAAATAAATCAGACAAAATACACTTGTTTATGAAAAATAATTCCACGTGCCTTCGATTAATCAAAAAGGTGGGACCTCAGTTTGTTGATGTTTTTGCTATTTATTTTTGTTGCTTCTTTTCCATTAAGTTTTTGCTGCAGATGAATGATGGTGTAGAGGATTGGGCTAGGTGGGTGGGTGGATGGGGATCGATGTGGGGGTTGGTTTGGATCGAGGAATTTTTCAGGGTGGACGACGAAAAAGCAAGGAGCTGTGTGTTGCTGCGGGGCACAGCTACTTCGGCTTGATTGGATTATTTGCTTACTACCCTCGGGCTCTTGCGGATACGACGACGTCGACAACGACGACGAAGACGACGACGACGACGCCGATGTCGACGAAGACGACGACGACGACGAAAGCTCCGGAAAGGAAAGGAGAGATGATTCTCGAGAGGTGTTTGTAGAATAAACTATAGATATAGGCTAGGTTCAACGTTGGGTTCAAGTGGTTGATAGGATACCGGTGCAGCTCGTGGTATTCGACGATAACGAGAACACGACTCGTCGAACCCACGGGACAAATTGGTCTGATCTGAACCGTGAGACGTTCGAAGCAAAAAAAAATTTTTTTTTGAAAATAAAATGCTATAATTATGACGAATAAATCTTTCTTGGAATTCTTTTAGTAGGCAAAAAAGAGTGAGGTTGAGAAAAATTCGCAATGAGGTTGGGACAGATTAATTTTGTGGAGTCGACTGAATTATTATTATTATTAGATAATAATTATAATGATGTGGGAGAGAAGTTTATTGTGATTTGCTGAACCTAATGTTTGAGTTTGGCTCTTGATATTATATCGGTTTCGGTAATTTGAATTATTTTTAAAAAATTTGTATGGTAAAATTGTGATTTTTGGTAAATAATTGAACGTAGATATTAATAGCTCGAGGAGTTTGCGTTTCCGGCGATTTCCGGAGTACGGAATTAAACGCAATTAGGTAATTCGGTTGTTGGACGGATGAAGATTTGAAACAATCTTGCATACAAAATTTACGAGGCTGGAATCAACATTTCAATTAAGTTGAATGAGAAAAAAAATTCATAGCGAAATTTAATTCATACAGCGAGTAAACGAAAAAATCAAATAAACTTCCCAGTCAATATGCACATTCTTCAATTAATTTCGTAAAAAAAAATAATCATAATAAAAGATGCAGTTGAAGCGGCGATATTAAAAACAAGGACGGAAAAAGAGAACCGAGAGACAAAAGAAAGAAATTATTGTAACACCCGGTATGCCAGATCTTTCATAAATGCGTAAAGTTCCGAAGGAAAATGCTGGATCAGCGGGATTATAAAAATTCTCGGTGGAAACGAGAACGCTGACGGGACGTGGAAAATCAGCGTCGAAGCCGAGAATACGTCGGATGGAGGATGATGTGATGCAATTGCAACGAGGAAGGGCGGGAAAGAGGACGAGGAGGATGAGGAGAATCGGCTCGATCGTTCGTTCCAAGTTATGCGAGCTATTTCAACCCCTGTACACCTTGCCCCGCGCGTTTATAACGTAAATCCGCGTCGGGTGCCGCGAACGCGGTGAGGAAATTAACGCGTTTACGATCGGACTTTAGCTGGAGAGACGAATAAGGGGGTTGGGAGGAGCGACGAAGGGAGGAGTGTGGTCAGGGGTGAAAAAACGTAAAAAAGTGGGGCTAAAAAAAAACAAAAATCGAAATGCAGCCAAGAAAAAAATGGAAACCTTCGAGAATTAGTCGCCCTTGGCACCAATACATAAAATAAATAAAATAAATAAAATAAATAAAATAAATAAAATAAATAAAATAAATAAAATAAATAAAATAAATAAAATAAATAAAATAAATAAAATAAATAAAATAAATAAAATAAATAAAATAAATAAAATAAATAAAATAAATAAAATAAATAAAATAAATAAAATAAATAAAATAAATAAAATAAATAAAATAAATAAAATAAATAAAATAAATAAAATAAATAAAATAAATAAAATAAATAAAATAAATAAAATAAATAAAATAAATAAAATAAATAAAATAAATAAAATAAATAAAATAAATAAAATAAATAAAATAAATAAAATAAATAAAATAAATAAAATAAATAAAATAAATAAAATAAATAAAATAAATAAAATAAATAAAATAAATAAAATAAATAAAATAAATAAAATAAATAAAATAAATAAAATAAATAAAATAAATTAAATAAATTAAACAAATTAAATACATAAAATACATAAAATAAAACAAGCGCCGCGAAAGAGAAGAAAAAGAGAATGTCGAGCTCGTAGTCACTTTTGCGTCGAAGCGGCCGAGAGAAAAGGTGCTCGGAGGAAGTGTGTGAGAGGGGGGCGGAAGGGAGAGCAGCGATCGAGTTTGCGATGGGGTTGGCGAAGAGTGAAACAAGAGCAAAAGACACGTGCAGCCGTTGCGTTAGTGCTCGGTGGCGCTGCCATCGCAAAGTAGGAAAAAGTTTTTCGATTTTTATGGAGGCGTAAAGCGCGCAAGAAAGCTTTGTGCGTGTGCTTTCGCGTTCGTTTACCGTATCCCCCCCTTTCTCTTCTCCCTCCTCCGCAACCCTTTTCGCCCCTACCCACCCCGTCGACCGCTTTCTCGACCGCTCGAGGCCGCGAGCGCTTTTCTCCCTCTTTGACGCACTCGTACGAGCTTCTTGTTTCATTCTTTTTCATATTCTCCGTCTCTCTCTTTCTCTCTTTCTCTCGGTTCACTCGCGAGCCGGCGACGAGTCAGCGAGTGCCGGAGCGGTCGCTGGAAGAGCACGGGGCGGGGGGAGGGTGAAGGCTATCGTTTGAAGAACTTTTATTAAAAACCGGGCGCTGAAAGTACACGAATTTCCGCCTGTAATCTCGAGATTCCACGGCAGAAAGAGAAGCTCGCTCACCCTCGCTGTCCACCCGCACGCTTTCGCTCGCCGAAGCCACTCACGCACCGACACACGCGCACGAACACACTGCCGGCTCTAAGCGTATTAACCGGAAGCGACCCGTCGCGGGGGGGAGTTCCGAAAAAGGGCGGAAGAGCGCGAGATAGAGGAGGAAAAGAATTGAAAGGAGCGAAAGAAGAAGCTGAGACGAGGGACGAGAAGAATAAATGGAAAAAAACGCTTCATTGGAATGTCGAATAAACGAAGAATAGGAGGAGAAAGAATTTTTCGACTGTGGAAAACTATCGGAAGGGTTGTAGGGCTGCTTTCTTCACCCTCGTCGTCGTCTTCGTCGTTGTCGTGGAAGCGAGCAGCATCACCTTCGCTAAACGAGAATCTGCTTCACGAGAGTTGGCCAACTTGTCTCATCTCCGGAGGCCAACCCTTCGCCACCTCCTACTTCCCTTCTTCGCCTTTCCTCCACCCAAACCAACCCCTGCCAGATTCTTTTCCTCTTTGGTTCTCGTCTTCTGCCGCGTCCTCGTCGTTTCCCCGTGTTTTGGCACACCACATCTCGATCTCTCTGGATCTTCGTTGCAGCTCGGTGTCTTCTTCTTCTCTCGTTCCACCCCCAACCCCTTTCCGCTGCTCCAGCGTTTTTATAGTTTTATTGGTAAACACTTAACGGCAGATCGCATCTAACACACAGTTGTACAGCCTCGAGCGGTCACAATCGCGTCCTCCCACTGGACATATTATTTCGGTCGATGCAATATTTTATTTTTGTGTAATGCAGACATTTTTCTTTTATGTTGTTGTTTTTTTTTAAATTCCATTCCATTTATTTTGCGAAAATGGTGGAACCGAGCGTCAAAACGTTATCGAGCACGCCTTAATCGACCGTCGGATGATATACATTCCAACGATACTTTTTCTTTCGATACACTAATGACTACGTTGTACAGTCGAAGCTCCGTTTTTTTTTGGTTTGTTTTTGTCTCATTTGAATCTTCAATTCCGAGTTTTATCGATCGATTTTTCGATGCATAATCGGCAACGTCAGACAACTAATTTCCATGCAAATCGAATGCACAATAAAAACGAACAAAAAACCCGGGACGCAAAAAAGCTTCCCTAATGTCACTGCAGACCTTAACAACAACAATAAAAAAAATTGACGTGAGTTAGAAGGAAACGTAAATTTTTCGTAAAAATCCCAATCCTATGAAATCTGAACTTCTCGATGGATTCGGGTCAAATTCAATATGAAACCTCTGTGGCCGTCGTTCTATTTGTTAAGAATTATTTAGACCGATGACTCAAAATTTGCGGACGTTAGAGTGGCAATCGACATTATTTGAAAAATTACAAACGCTGTCAAATCCGAGCGGCTCTGACAATCCCTGCGAGAATTACAGACGTCAAAGACGTAGTGAGGCTGCACATGTATGCAAAATTCGAGTACTGTAACTCACATACACCCGAAAATGTTCTACAAATTTGATTTCTCAATGCATTAGGCTATTTCGAACGTATTGACATCAAAACGCCGATAAAAATTCCTTCAAGCCCGTCACAAATCTC
Organism: Sussaba pulchella; assembly: GCA_963971145.1. Lineage (NCBI taxonomy): Eukaryota > Metazoa > Arthropoda > Insecta > Hymenoptera > Ichneumonidae > Sussaba > Sussaba pulchella. The sequence continues at coordinate 6,267,540 of OZ020178.1, forward strand.
CCTCCACAAGACCGCAAAACCCCTAAAAAAACTAAATCAAACACACGAACAATCGAGATGATTGAACGCGCCAACCCTGTTTAGAACCTCGCTCACAATGAAGCGTTGTTAGCCGGCTCAAAATGGCGTACGTTGGAACAAGGGCTAATCAGGGTAGCGCGGGACAAATTTTCATGGAAATTAGTCGCGATCGTTCGCCCAATGAGGGACGAATTGGTTTAGGCTATAGAGGGCGCGCTGCTCGATGTTTACTCAGCATGCCCAAGCGCCGTCGTTCATCCCTCGGTTGCGGGTGGCCGCCGCGAGGTTGGCAGGGTGCGAGGGGAGGTATTGCGAGTGCGGGTGAGGAACGAAGGGCGCGGGGTGGAAGGGAGGAAGAGGGATTGATGCCATGGACCCGTGGTCGACACAAAGTGCCGGGGGTTGGCCGCAGCGTGCAGGGGAAAGGGTGCGAGGCCGAACCGGACGAGCGTAAAAGAGCGACGAAATCGTGCGGAGAAAGCGGGAGCGAATGTTTCGAAAGGGTGTGAGGTTGCGAGACCGCGTACCCAACGTAGCGACGCGATGAATTTAAGCAGATTTATAATTACACGCCGGTGCGAGTTCGTACAGGCTGTGCGAGGTGCAAAAGAGAGTGAGACGGACGAGGGAGAGAGATAAAAAGGGTTGGAGGGTGGAAGTAGAAAGGGGTAAAAGAGAACGAAACCGTAGGATCGTACACGAACGATGAAACGAGAGCGATGTACAGCCGAGGCACCGAGCTGCCACGTTATTTACGGCTTCTCTCGCAGTTTCGGGCTCGAATGAAATACGGCTTTGGGGGTTGGTGTACCGACGAGAAAGCATCGCCTGGGTGAGGCCGGGCCGGGGGGGAGGAGGATGCACCGAGAGGGTGCAACGGTGCTGGGGTGAGATAAAGAGAGAACGACGAAACGCAACGACTACGATGCGAAAAGAGCGGTGAGGAGGAGCGAGGGAGGGGAGTTGGGGGGTAGGTAAGAGTTTGAGGATACACGGGTCTATGTACACTCTGTACTGTGGGACGCGTGGAGTCTGCTATATATCTGTATGCTTATTCCGTACGAAGGAAACGTACAAGCGGGTTGGGAATAGGCGGCGGCAACCTAGCCGGAAAACTCGGCAAAGCTAATATGAAAGCGTCGTCTGCCGTATATCGTGGGATGGGGGGAGGAAAAAAGGAGGATAGGAGGGAAAATATGGGTGGAGAGTCGAAGGAGAAATAATGGAAGAATGTGGGAAGACGTATATTTTAGATCGTGCTGCGGAACACGTCGGATGTATCGTCAAGTGCTATTGGATGATTGATGTAAGATAAAAAAAAGTGATGGAATTTTTAGCATTTTATAACGTATTTTATGCAATTTTTTATTGATTTTGATTTTTTTGAATGATTTATTTATTGATAATGATTTTTTATTTAATTAAATTTTTTTAATCTTTTGATTTTTTCGTTGATTGATCGATCAAAATCGTCGTGATTGTATTCAAAGCGCTATTTAGCGTATCGTTCTTTTAGTCGATTATATTATTAGAGGTCTTTTTTCTATTTGACAAATGAGAATTTTTTGGAATTCATTGAAATCGAATGATTGATGTGTATATAAATATATGTGATAAATATAATGTGATTGATAAATATATGGATGTGAGAATTGGGTCTGCTGGCTGAAAGATATCGCACGACGGCGTTCGAGCGAGGCACGCATGACTATCGAGCGCCGATCGAGCGACGCCAGTCGTTATCGATAGCTCTTGAGCGAATGAATCACGTACTAAATCGCTGCTCATCGATGGGTTCGTAGTTAATTGAGTATTAAATCGTTATCGAAGTTAATGGTCGTCAATTACGTTTCCTTCGCGACCCAGAATTCTACATTTATGTATAAAATAGCAATGAATAATAATTATACCTAACCTAAATAATAATAATAATGATAATAATATTAATATAATTTCCAAAAAGGAATTATTAGCTGTTAAATAAAATGTAATAAAAACTATTCCCAAATAATATCATTGACTGATAAAACGATACTCGAAATACGGCTTTGAATATAATGATGGAGGCTTCCACGATAGATTTCGTCTATAAATAAAAAAATTATTAGATATTATGAAAAAAAATATATAGCAATATATAAAATATTCAAATAATGATAAATTAAAATGAAATTCTATTATAAAAAAATTATATCAGATAGATTACTATTTAGATAGATCGAAATCGTCATAGAGACTTTAATTATAATATTCTAAGCCCCATTTTACAATGATATTATAGCAGAATATTTCTTTATTATTATTATCAATATACATAATATATTTATCATTATTATTACGCATCCACGTGGAAATGTGGTTGCAGGTCGAATCGTAGAAATTTGCATTTCCACCGGCAATTTTCAATGGCGCAACAGCGTATGCTACGGACTTTGAGAATGAATATTCGCACTCGGATAGACACGAATAAGCTCGCACAGAATTTCACCGAATTCTCGTGCGTTTTGCCGTAGATCGTGCGGGCGTTCGGGTGGCGAGGATGGGCGGCGGGCGGAGGTGGGAGGGGGGGTTTTGTGCGTGCGTGCCGAAGTACATAGGTACTTAACGTCGAAGCCCTGTGGCACGCAGTTGTAAATTCGACACGTGTAAAGCGACAGGGCCAAGTGGCGATGCGGCAGCAGCGGATAACCAGAGACGAAGAGGGATAGAGCGGAAGCGGAAGAGGAAGAACGATGGTACTCGAGGGGGTTGGTTGGTCGGTCGGTTGCTTGAATCCCGCGTTGCTGGCGTACACGGCGAGAGTTCGTGCCGTTGCATCCAGCTAACGCGAGGCTACGTCTCTTCTCGAATACACTACAGAGCAACGTTCGACGTGCGTCGCTTCTACGAATTCTGGTCCAGCATCCATCGACCAACGTCGAAAAGCCCCTGTGCAACCCCTCGTACCCCTTCTCTTGAAATTCGCGCGGTAACTCCGTCGCTCGAACACGCGTACGAGCTTTTATACGATAATGCATTGTGCGTTGACGAACGCATGGACGCTCCCGTGAACGGCTCGTTTGTCGGAGTTTGCCGTTGGCTGCAACGCCATTTTGACGTTCGAATGCGGACCCCGAAATGGCGGGGAGCTATCGCCGGACGGATGCGACGTTCTGTCATTTGGGAGCGAAAATTGTTCGAGCAAGGAATTTTTGTTTCGTTTTTTATTATTCTTATTATTTTTTTTCGCTTGTATTATAGTATTAATGTATACGGAGAGGGTGGGAAGTTTCGTTGGGATGCTGTTCGTTTTTGTAGCTTCCAAAGCTCGGATATAATGAGCAGAGGATGTCCAGGTGGCTTTGCGAAGTGCAGAATTTTAATTAATTATCCTTGATATTAAAAACTTTGCGAAAATGTGATTAAATACGGAAGGATTATGCAGATATGTGTTTGCAGAAACAAAAGGCAAATACGATGTTATGTATGAGCTATTTCGACTAATACAGACGACAGTTTGGACCGCCTATTCTCGAAAATCTTTGAAAAAACTAGGATGTTGTCCTTGATTTTTTTTTCGGAATATCTCCTCCATTATTTCGGCTATAAATGTATGGGGCATTCCGTGTTGTGTCCGTTGTTTTTTTTTTTCAAATTTAATTATTTAGTACCTTATCGAAAAAGAAAATTTACATTCAAAGTGCATGTTTATGTAAAATTGTCTGAAATTTGCGAAAGAAATATTGTTTTTCATTTTTGACTAACAAAAAGGTCTTGAAATCGAGTTTAAAGTACAAAAAGCG
>OZ020178.1:6271542-6346344 GCA_963971145.1 Sussaba pulchella
AATTCCTGTTATTATTATTATTATGGTACAATTGTAAAATTCTGTGCCTTGTCAGTCTAAGAAAATCTGAGCGTTGCCGATAATAATAATACAAACCCGAAAAATAATAATAGTAGTAGTAATAATGATAATAATAATATCATATATTATATTATTATCATTACCGTTACTTATTATTATAGACACCTTCTTTAATGGTTCACGGACGAACGGTAATAATTGACGATAAAAAAGTTCTAGCGTGTATTAATTACACGATGGATCGATCTTAGATGTTTGATATTGGTCTGCCTGGTCGTCCCGTGTACCGTGTGAACCCGAACCAAGCGATATGGATGCCCGATATATCGAAGAGCAGCCGTGGGGCAGCTCGACTATCCCGGTTGGTCATCGCGCACAAGCGATTTGCATGATAGCACGTATATCGAAGCGTCTGCGGCGCGCGTGTTGCATATATGCAGCGCCAGCAAAGCCAACCTAGACGAGCAGGATGATATTAACGTGACAGAGCCAGAGAAGGGTGAAATTCCGTCTATGGTTACAATAGAAAGAGAGAGAGAGAGAGAGAGAGAGAGAGAGAGAGCGAGGGAGGGAGAAAAAAAGAGAGAGAAAGGGAAAAGGGAAAGAACACATAAGAACACATTACATAAGAATGTACGATAGGAAATACAGAAATATAAATTATAAATAACTATAATTTATACAGTAATTGTTATGTTATTATATTCATTATAATTCTCCAATTATATTATTATTATCGCGCTAACTATAATTATAATTTATTCATCTTTCTTCATTCTCGATAATAAATGCATTAATATCATTTTCTAATCATTATTATCATTATGGATAATAATAATAATCATTAGTATTATTGGTAATTATGTAATATCACGACTTTTCCGAATTCAATGATTTTACGAAATTTTTTCCTTCGCTGGTCTATATTTTTTTTTGTTTATGTTGTTATTACTATTATTATAACAATTATTATTGGGCATGGAAGATATATTTCATAAGAGAGTGACAGAGAGAGAGAGAGAGAGACGGAAGAGAGAAACCGGAGGAGGTGCCAAAAGCACAATGGGAAAGACGCGACAGACGGACAAGGCCCGTCGATTATGCAAGCGTCTGGTGCCTACTGCCGTTACTACTGCGGATTCTCGTCATACCGCGAGCGATATCCACGCTTGCACACACGGCCATATATTTGCCACGAGGCGCGGTGCGACGCGAACCCCGCGTCGTGTTCACGATCGAATAACGCGTCTAGTTTACCGCGGCTCGTCCTTCGAGATGGCTTCGCTTTCCTAGCCGACACCGACAGTCGTTATATCCTCGTTACACCAGACCTCGCGTTATACGAGAATTACCCCGCGTCGCGGCTCTCGTGTTCCTCCCGTAAATCTTTTTCAATTGCTTCGGAAAAAATAACGAGAACGGAAATAACGAAAACAGTGAGAAATAATTGTGCAACGATTTGGGCCGTAGTTGTTTCGATTATTCCAATCACGCGATGAATATGTTGGGAAATAATACGCGGTTTTGAATGTAAGAATTTAATTTCGTTCGGAAGATGGATGATTTTGTTGATTCGGGGGGGGATTAAACTATTGTTGAGAAATTATTTAGCAATTAGTATGTTGAATAAAGAGAAATAAGTTTCGTTTGAAAAATAAGGGTTTATGGGTCGGAAGTAAAGGACAAAATCGTGGAGGGAAAGAATTTTTTAAAGAATTTCTCATTTTAATATGAATCGTCATCATCCATCCATTAATTTTGTAGACATTTTTTTTTTCCTTCGATCAATCATATTTGGTTCGAGGAGAATGAAGGATTATTAACTAAATTTATGATTGATTTTAATTATTCTTGGAGAAAAATCGATCAGTCGATTTAATTTTCATCGTCATAATTCATACATTAATTCTGTAGAACATTTTTTTTCCTTCCATCAGTAACATTTGATTCTAGAATGAAAAATTGAGAATAATAAATTTATAATCGGTTTAAATTATTTACGGAGAAAATTCGATTCTTCAATTTAATTTTATTTCTCATAATCCACCTATTAATTCCGCAGAACATTTTTTTTCCTTCGATCAGTAATATTCTGTCTAAAAATTAAAAATTGTAATCTCAATCTACGATCGATTTTAATTATTTTCCGAGAAAAATCTATTCGTCAATTAAATTTTAATCGTCATAATCCACATATCAATTTTGCGACAAAAAATATTTTTCTCCGATCAATCTTATATCGTTTGAGAATTGAGAAATGGCGAGCTAAATTTACGGCCGTATTAAATTATTTGCGGTGTCACGTGGAGTTCGATGCAGTGGGTTGTGTTTACGAGCTGGTGAACAATTTTATTCGTGAGAAATGGAGCCTCGATGCACGGAGCATATTCGGGTTTGAGGAAACTGGAAGAAGGAGAAGATTCGGGAAGGTAACAGGACGCCGACGATGCTGCTGCTGCTGCCGCTGATGCTTCTGCTGCTGCTCCATTCCTTTATATCTATCCTATCTAAGATCTTGTGAATTTGCTAGGTAGAGCGAACGTGATTAATGCTCGCGTCTGGCTCGACAGAGATAACGACCAAGACGACGACGACGACGACGACGACGAGGACGAACGGAGAATAAGCTTTTGCGAGGCTTGCTTCCTAAACGCGGATTATATCATCGTACGTATAAGTATAGTCGAATGTCATAACTTATACCCACGAAGATTCATATATAAACTGCATATAGATACTTTGCGCAGCACTCTGTAAATTGTTTGAACAGTCGCGAAGATCCTCAGAAAATTTCGATTAAAGTTTTGGGGATGACACACTGAGAGGTTGGCTTTTAGGAAATTTCAAACCTGTGTTACTGTTTTTTGTCTTTTTATCGATCAGTCGATTCCGAAGTTGATGACTTTTTTCTTATTTGTTTATTTTTTATTTATTTGTTTTAAGGCAAAGCTTAGTCCTGACGTTCTTGGGTGTGTACTCGTTCGGTACTTTGTCCGGTTCTGATTTTTTAATTGTAATTTTTTTGACGAAACGTAATTAATTTGATTAAAAGTATTATTTTTATTTATTTATTTTTTTTCGAATTAATTGCGTTTCGTAATAAAATTCGAATTGAAATTTGAAGAACTAGACAAAGTATTGAAGGAGTATATTCAAATATATGTCAAGTACTTATCTAGCTCTGATTTTGTATTCAAAATTTTATTTTATTTTATAGTCAATTATTTCGATATGAAGAAAAGAATGGGAAATTACATATACATTTCTTTATACGCTGCTGTGATTTAAAGTTTCGGTTATTTCTGTTGAAATATTCCGAATGTTAAATTATTTTGAATGGAAATGAAAAGAATTGCCACTAGATTTTTGTAAATCGATGCATAATTGTTTCAATTAAATATTTATCGTCGTGAATATTCAACTCGAACGATTTATCTACCAAAATACCGATTCAGTGTTTCACTTTTTTCTCTTTTTTCGTTGCTTGTAACTCTTCCATAGGCGTCGGCTATGGAGAAAGCGAAAAATCCTTCGACGGGTGATCCCGTCGTTGAGAAATTTCCCTAACGAGGTAAAAAAAAAAAACGTAACAAACGAAACACGTAGACAGTCTCGTTTATTCATACGACACTCGTGATGAGAGTCCCTATTCGAACTCCACTCGAAGTGCACCGACAGGACGAATATCGGATAAAAGGAATATTTTTAAAAACAGAGAACCGCAAAAAAAAAAGACATTTTGTGGCGTCGAATTCGCGCACGACGAATGGAAATAATGAAATAAAGGGGAAAAATATAACGAGGGCTCTCGTAGCTAACTCGAATTATTGTTTATTCATGAATCGACAATAATCCGAATCGGCAATCTGTGCATTCCATTGCGATGGAAGACAAATCGACCGAGAATCCACTCGAAAAAATCTTACTCGAGACCTTAAGGGGGCTGATCCGGGTGGAGAGTAGAAAAAAAGGTGAATTTTTGGAATTATTATCTGGAAAACTGTTCGTTCGATTTTATCCACGGATTTTTTATTAGAAAGTATACATGTTGAGGTATGCTGACAATTTTTTTTATGAATATATATCGACTGAGAGTGGTGCTGCCATTACAGGCGAAAAAATGCCCTTTGCACGCACCTGCAGTCTCCAAGATGACATGCAGTTGGTTCATATGAAACAAAAATTTCAAAAAGATTCTCAAAATGTAATTTATGATGCCCTCCGCAGCGTGTGCATTTTTTTTCGCCTAATTATTTTTTTTATCAAACCAGAAATGTCAGACATTAAGTTTGAAGAATGAATGTAAAGTTAAGTCGGCAGCCATTTAGTGAAAATATTTTTTTCAAAAAATCATGCGTGTAATCTTGGGCACGGCAGACTTTGCGAGCGAAGGACATTTTTTACGCCGGCCATGACAGCAGCGCTCTCAGTCGATAAATATTGATAAAAAAAATTCTCAACATACCTCAACATGTATACTTTCGAGTAAAACCAACCTAATAAAAATCCAGCTCACAGTTTTTGAGATAATAATTCCTAAAAATCGCCTATCCTCTTCACTGTCCACTCTGCAGTTCTCTCTTGGATCAAACAATTCAAAACTCAAAATATCCTCCAAATATTTTCCATAGAAATTCAATAACAAATACATTTTTTCGTTCCAACATATTGTTTTTCCCTATCTTTCCCATTCAATTTGTTGCTTCTCATGCCATACAAATCGATCGATCGATAGATTCATTAATCAATATTTACTGATATTGTTGATGAATGAACATCAATCAACGTTGTTAAATTTTGAACGTGTATTTCACATGTGCGTGGCAACGTCTGTGCGTCATAAATAAATATTGCATCGCCGCGCGGTCAATGTACGTGACAATGGAAAATGTGGAAGCTTTCATTGCCCCCCGAGCGTCGTTACCAATCGATCCGATTATTATTGATAGTATTTTTGCGACTACGCGCACCTCCGGACCAGCCGCATGCCTTCGAGAATTACGAGCAACGTTTATTTCGATATTGATTGTGTACTCGAGGCACAGCCACGTCGTTTATTGTTTCAGGTGTTACAATAGACGGAGGAACCGTCAGGGACGATCGGAAACGAGAATGAAAGATTCTATAAAAAAAAAAACAACAACAACCCAAAGGGAATTACGAATAAATATTACGAATGAAATAAAAGAAGACCAACAAACAGACAATTAAAAGGAAAGATAGGATAAAGCTTTTTGTCTGGAATTAAATGAGAAAAACGTAATTGTAATTGTTTTTTTTTTTTTTTCATTTCATTTCATTTTAGATATACATAGATATATATTTTGGTTGGGAATGAAAGAAAAGATTTTGCGCATAATTATCGCGAGCTTCTGGCAGCTCAACGCGAGTGGAAATTAATGAATATGCGATAAATAAAACGTAGAAACAGGAGCGAAGATGAATAAATATATTTTTGTTTCGCCATACAGTCGCGTTTTTCCTTCGCTCGCGCAATTCGCCTCCTCCCCTTTCCCACCCCTCGCAGTACTGCTACAATCCCTTTTTTTCCGCTCATCCTTTTCATCGGAAAAACCCTTAGAAAAACCTGCGATTTCACCGAGCTCGAGATTATTCTCGTTGCTATCCATATTTACCCTGAAACGGGTTTTTTTGTTTTGGCTTTTTTTTATCGTTGCGCGGAATAACGACAATGATGATAATAACGAGATTCGCGGTTTTTCGAATGACGTACACGATAACTCGAGTATCCGATTTCTGACGCACTTGAAAAAATTCCAAAGAAATATTTTCAATACTTCGGTTTTTCCACGTCGACGAGAATCATTGAAACGCGGTGGAAAAAAAAGTACACTTAATTGAACTTATTTTTACTTATTATTTTAACTTATTTTTCATACGTTTGGAAAAATTTAACTATAAATAGTCACTTGATTGCAAAATGAATCAAGTTTACTTCCAAACACCGATTTCTCTTTCAAATGCCAATAGTTCGATATTTTTTTCTATTTAAAATTTTTAAAATGCAACTAAAATCCGCCAGAAATCTTTTATTTTCGTGGATTAATACATTCTATCAAAATTTATGGGAAACCGCAGAAATATGTCTTAAAATTAATATTTTATTATACATTTACGTACAATTACAATACTACAAACATTTACAATATTTTACGTATTAAATTAATATTTAAAAAAAAATTGTCATCCGATTATTATTTCTCAGACTCGTTATTTCGATTGTTGAAGCAGTTGAGCCGAGCTCGAGACGCGCCAATATCTTTTGTGCAGACTGCAGTCCGCTGCACTTCATCTAACGGACAGTTATGGGGTAGGATCGTAATATTGACATGCTTCACCAGGCATGGTTCTCATTCACGGAGAAGCCTCGCTCCGGGGTTTCGCGGGGGCATCGAACCCCACGCGAAGGGGATGAGAAGAAGAGAATCGAGAATGCCGATTCCGATTCTTCCGCTTCTTCAACTTGGCTCCCTTTCACCCCCATCTCTCTCTCTCTCTCCCCCCAACTCTCCCAACGCGAGCTATACCTCGCTTCTTCATTTTTTTTTCTGTTCTTCGTTCGTTCGTTTTTTTTTTTGCTCTTCATTTATTTTCTTTTTATTACCCTCGACGAAAGCACTCGAGAAACGGGGGATGATAGATGAAGAGGAATACGTACTCGCTAACAGACAAAAATACAAACAGACGGTGGAAAAAAAAAATGAAAAAGAGAAGCGGGTTTATTCGACTGGCTCAACTGACTCGTGGTTGATGACTACGAGCAGCAGCCTTCTTCATCCCCTCATTCTCGTTCGGTTGGTCGAATTTATTTTCCGGTAAATAACAATTTATTTTCAATTTCGTTCGAGAAAGAAAAATACGATTATTTGTTTTGTGCAATATTTTTATTGTTGATAACTGAATGAATGATTTACGGGTGTGGATTTTTGTTGAGGTTTCTTGTGAGATGAGCTCTCGGTTGGAAGGAAAATTTTTAATTGTGATATTGAGAATTTTGAGGAATAAAATATTGTCGGTGAAATCGTTTTGAAATTTCGATTTTTGGAAATTATTTTGTTGATAAGCCGAGTGCGAGTGGATTTCACTGGATCAACCGAGTCTCGTCGTTGATTATCATCCCCGGAAGCCTCTTCATCCCCTCAACCCACCCCTTTTCGGTCGTATCAATTTTCCTGTAAATAACAATTTATTTCCATTTCCATTTGAGATTCAAAAATACAATTATCTCGATTCTATAATGTTCATATCTTCAAAAACAAGAAATTAACCATCTCTAAATTGTTACTCAACTTCATTGCAAAAAAAAAAAAACTCCCATTCAAATTAGGAAAAATTCTGAAGCTCAACTGAAAAATCGAAAATATCGCGGAATAAAATAATGCCGCTAAAATCGTTATTGAAATTTTAGTTATTTTTCAATTATTTTATAGATATTACATCGAGGATATTAAAAAAGGTTGGGAAAGGTCGCCGACGATTTTTGTAACGCCAGCACGTTGGAACCACTGCGGCCACTTCCGCGTTTGCTTTTACCTTTCCCTTTCTTCGCTACGCCGACGCTCCGTGAGCCCAACTTCGACCTCGTAAACGCCGCACAACCCCCGTGCACGTTTTTAACCATACATATAACACATACACACACATCTATATATATCATATATATCTATATAATATATATAAGTATGTATATGACCCGTAGGGAAAACCGTACGGGTAGCGCGTAGAAGGTGAGCCTTAAAATCCTTAATGTCCCTCGTAATTTTAATGCGGCTCTGTGTTACCCCACCACCCCCTTCAACCCCCGGTTCAGGCCCAGTCTCTGCCCGTGACGTACGGATGGAACAGGCGAAAGCCCAGCATCCTGGGAATTCTATCTCTTCGCCTGCAAAAGCTTCTCGTCTCCTCTCTACGCTCATCCAACCCCCGCCTCTCCCCACCTCCTGCTTCAAAGCTCTTAAAATCTGCAACCCCCGGCGAACAAAGGCCCCGCCGAAGAGCCCTTACACGTAAAAATCATCAAATCGTCGAGCTAAGACCGAGACATTTATTTTTTTGTTTCGAAAATGTTTCGGCAAAAATGAATGAGAAGAAAATTTTACTGGTTTATTTTTATTGGTTGAAAAAATAACATTAATGAATATTTCATTTGTTGATACGGTAAACTTTATTAGTTTCACGGATTCGATTATTATTCGCAATATAATAAACAATATTGTTGAATAAAATTATTCCATTCGTTGAAAAAATAACATCGGAATAAATCAAATAGTTCAGAAGGTCGATTTTATTATCAGAGAAATTCAATTATGATTCGCAATATAATAAACAATATTGTTGAATAAAATTATTCCATTCATTAAAAAAATAAAATTGAAACAAAAAAGAAAATCCATTCGTTGAAACGGTCAATTTTATTATTTTCTCAAATTTAATTATGATTCGCGATATAACAAACAATATTGTTGATTAAAATTATTCCATTCGTTGAAAAAATAACATCGAAATAAATCAAATAGTTCAGAAGGTCGATTTTATTATCAGAGAAATTCAATTATGATTCGCAATATAATAAACAATATTGTTGAATAAAATTATTCCATTGATTCGAAAAATAAAATTGGAAAAAAAAGAAACTCCATTAGTTGAAACGGTCAATTTTATTATTTTCTCAAATTCAATTATGATTCGCAACATAACAACCAATACTATCAACGAAAATCATTTCATTCATTGAAAAAATAACATTAAAAAAATGTTTATTTATCAATACGGGCAATTTAATTAATTTCAAAAATCCAATTACGATTCGCAATACAATAAACAATATTGTTAAATACGATGTAACGAGACTATCCGCCGTAACGGTGCGCAAAATTTGTTTTACCATCGATGGTTTGTCGACGCGAATTTCGATTCAATGTTGTAGCGAAAATTCTGTGGCATTATTGTCATTGCTTGTCTGCCCTCGAGGCGATGTCTTGAAGTGCTTTTGTTGTCGCAGGTTCCGTGGCACGAGTTGGTTGTCGGCCGTGTCGCGGTTGAGTGTACCTATGTACGTAGCCCAATCGCCCTTCCTCTCAACCATTTTGCGTCTCCACGTGCTAACAGGATTTTACCGCCGGAGGCTGAGCGAAAAGTCTATGCAGAAGCACTGGTGTGTGGGGGATACATCGACTATTATATCGAGTGCCCCGCCGAGTAGGTTACGGTTCACTCACACAATACGCTGTTGCCTAGATGCACTCTTTCTTTCTTACTGTTTATATGGGGAATTTCGTCGTAAATCACCGGATTAAAACCCTTTTATCCTTGATGATTTTTTGTTAGTATCTTGTGGATCCTACAACGTCGCCATTGGTTTTTTTAGATTTTTTTCGACCCCCCCTCTTTTTTCCTCAATTTATGCTATTATTTTTGTACTAAGAGGTAGCTGTTACTGTGCCAATTTTTAATGGGTTGACATTTTTTTCCCGGATTTTTAATCGGAATTGCGGAAGTCTCTCACTTTTTTTTTCAATTTGGAAAAAATTCGGGTTTCTCCGAAATTTAACTATACATGATAATAGTTTCCTATTAAAGGAAAAGAAAATGAAAACAAGATCTACCTTGCAAAAAATTGATATTTGAATTATTATCAGTCGACAAATGATTTTGTGATTTTTGTTATCATAATAAATAATAGCCAAAAAAATAGTCACCATATTGAAACCCTTCTATCCCCCCGATAGCCAAAAAAATAACATCTATCTTGGAAAAAAATGATATTTCAATTATTATCCGTTGATAATAAATTTAGTGATTTTTGTTTTTATAATAAATAATAGCCATAGAAATAGTCACCATATGGAAACCCTTCTATTCCCCCGATACAAAAAAAAATCTATCTTGCAAAAAATTGATATTTCAATTATTTCCGATAGATAATGAATTGCTCAATCATTTTTTATGTCATAAAAAATTCAAATATCAAACATTATTGAAATATCGATTTTTCGCAAGATAGATTTCATTTTTCTTTCCTTTTTTTTTATCGCGGTATAAGAAGGATTTTAATCCGGCGATTTGGGACGAAATCGCCCATATATGTGTTTCGTTCTTCTCTGTACGAGCCTCCCTCATGTTATTCAAATTTCAAGATAAATCAAACCTTCCTCGAGGCAAACGCAACCCGCATCTACCCCGTCGGGTAACGCGTTACGAATTCCTCCCTCAAGATCCATATCGTTACCCGCATCGCCCCATGACTCCCCCGCAGTCGAGCTTGGAACTCCATCTGTGTACCTTGTATCCACGTTCACGAAAAACAGCAACACGAATCGTTAAATAATTTACACGCAAATTATTTTCGAATAACATTCGATCGAACCACCATCCATTCCCTCATGGACCAAAAAAGTACAAAAGCCGGTGGATTATTCATTCCTTTTTCTACGCGGGGAAAAAAAAAATTATCGATACTCGATAGTTCATTATTTCGTGGGACTGAATTTATGTTTAATTCATTTTCGAGTTGCCCGGAATCGAACGTACACGTACGGATACAAATAACTACGGAATTGCCTGTATTTTTAATTTTTTATTATATTATTTGTTAATTTTCAGTAATGTTGATCGTTCAAATTAGTGTACGAATTAATTTGAAAGTCATTTTAAAAGTGTAATATTGAACCTCGCACATTTACATCCATTTTAAAATATTTCACCATCACCACAAAGCTTTTTTCACGCGGAAAAGAAAAATTGATGAAAATAATTCCTTACACACGATAGCATTGCAATGGTTGTTACTTCGTCGTTACCAAGCTCGTCGGACATTTACACAACGGTTTACAGAGTTTCCGGTCTCTCGCTACATCTGCATTACTGCATCCCGCAACATTTCGCGCGTTAAAACCCTCAACTCGTCGGTTGCCGTCTTCATGACGCTGCAAAAAGCACCTTCGAAAGAAAGCAAAATCGTCGGTGGAATTTTCATTTTACTTCAGGTTTTTGTTTTATCCTTTGCATCCCGGACTCGACGGTGTCGGTGCCGATGCCGACCCTCGTCGAATTTTCCGACACGAGCTGCTTCTCATTCCGTTCGAGACTCCCGGACGTACCAACCCGCTCGTGGGGAATTCGAGGTGCAAAAGGGCATCGTGTCTACGAGGTATGAACTCGTCTCGAAACCACCAGATTCAATATTTTCTTAGGTCGTTTGCACTATCCGACACTCTATTTTTCACTGCTCATTCTCCTCTACCTTGTTTACAGCTCGATCTCTCTCTTCTGCCCTCCGAGAGCATCTGCTATGCTGAATTCACGGTTTTGCTTTCCATTCCAACTCCCTTTCCACCCACGAAACCTCCTTGGATCTAAAAAAATCGATCGTCTGACTACACATTGACCTTATCTACTCGTCAAATTTTTTTTCTCCCCATTGCGGCACTCCAGGAACAAAAAATTAGTACCAGCAGCCGTTTAACGCAGCGACCTACATAATTCCACGTCGATAACTCCTTTCTAACCTACCTCCCACCCCTTCGACCTACCTTCGCTAATTTTAATTACGAAAATTGATAATTAAAATCGTAGACGAAAAAAAAAAAAAAAATCTGAAACGCTTTGTAACGGCTGCGTCGAACGTTGCAACGTCGAAAAGCTCGGACACGCGGAGGCACACAGTCGCGGCGTACAGTGAGTGCACAGAGTGAGGAAACACCGAAGCAAATTAATTAACTAATTAATGGAAAGCTCTCGGATGTAACGGGGTAGGAGGGGATGCGGATGCTGGTGGTGACGCCTCGACCTGGCCCTTCCGAGCCCCTGGCGTTCACGCGGTTACCGTTAGCGCAATAACGTGAAGCAACGTGGCCACCACTACCACCACCATCACCACCGCCACTACCACACCGCACCCTTCGACAGAACTACGCAGGGGGGGAATGGGGTTTTGCATCCCGAGAATCCGAGCTGACCCTTTGGCCCTTCAATTACGCTACTGGACGAGCTCACGACCCCGTAGACACTCCGGCGTTATACCTGCTCACACGTTTCTCCCGCTCATGCACGTGTCTGCGTACATACGGGAGACGGTTGATTTGTGTACCCTCAGGACCCGGCATTATGCTAATTACGAGGGAACAGGTAACGGACCCGGGGTATACCGGATCCACGGATGGTCACGTTGCATTCACACTTCGGTCTATGTGACTTGCGAACGTGGTTATTCCGCTTGGAATCATAAAACACGGTTCATGCGGTTGGCACAAGGACGATGAGGTTGATCTTCCTTGGAGGGCTTTACTTTTTCGGAATAATCTGGGATGACTTTGAAGGCGTTGGGCGGAAAACGGGTTTTAAGAGGGATCCTGCTTTAAAAGACCCAGCTTTTTTCGCGAATTTTTTTGGATGGGAAAAAAATAACTTAGCTAAGCGAACTTTGGGGTATGTTTTCTTATGTATTTGAAGTGTGAATGTTATTTTTTCAAGTAGATACAATTATAAACTGCAGAGTAATGAGCCCTTTCTGTGCAAATGTAGTTTCCAATTGTCGGGACAGATGCAGCTCGTAATTGTGGTCTGGAAGAAAAAAAATCAAAGAGATTTCGAATTATCATATATTTTTCTTCTGGGTGAACTAAGGAAAAGTTGAAATAATCGTAAAATCATTGCTTTTTTTCGAGTTTAAAAAAAATTGTGTAAAAAAAAACTTAAACGTGCTGTAAAAATTATTTAAAAATACTTTTTTGAGGTCTTTCTTAGTTCAACCTGAAGAAAAATATATGATAATTCGGAAAACTCATAGCGGAAATTCTATCGATGATAGGTACTTGAACGTGGCGCTAATTTTCAACTATCGCTGGCGGCCTTGAATGAATTTCGTAGTCAAAATTTACTATCGAACTCTATATCTTTGTAAACGCTGTCAAGAGGGCGGAAGGGGTTAAAGAAAATAAATCATCGAGAAGTTAAAGATTACTGAGTTTATTCAACGTTTTTTTAGATCAAAGATGCACCGAGATCTCACATAAACATGTTTCCACGTCATTTTTACCCAAGATGTTATTCTTCATAAATATCACAATGTATCTATCTATCAACCTCCATGTATTCGTGAACGTTTTCAAGGGGATGGAAGGGGTTAAAAAAAATAAATCATCGAAAAGTTAACGATTACTGAGTTTATTCAACGTTTTTTTCGATCAAGATGCACCGAAATATTACATAAACATGTTTCCACCTCATTTTTACACAATATGTCATTCTTTCTAAATATCCCAATATTTTAAATTCGCTAATTTGTATTTTCAACGTGTCGATTCGGAAGATGGGGTTGAAAATTCTTCCACTCTTCTACTCGCGGGAGAGGATTGTGGTGACCTCACGCCATCCACTCGTTACTGCCCCAAAAGCTTGTAATCTGTGACGAACAGATCCTTGGAAAAGGTCTATCAGCAAATTGTCAGTAATGCGCGACGTCCACGAGCTCCATCTCCATGAATCGAGCTTGCGGCTGCAATATCGGCCCTCACGCGCTTCTTCCCCAGCTTTCCTCGGTCAACGTCACGCGACGAATAGATTCCCCGTCCCTGGAATATCAGCACGCCCTCTATCTGTACCTCCTTCGGAATGGCCGCAACGTAAAGTGCTTCCACCGGAAGCTGAACCGCTTCAACCGTATTAAACGACGTTTACGTTCGAGCATCAAATTTCTGATGATAAAATATTCCACTTGGAAATAATCGTAGAAACATTCACTCGTGAATTCGAGTATTCCATGAAATCCAGCGAAATTCGTGCCAATCCACTTTACCGGATGTAACTCCGTCCGTTTTACCATTCAAATGCGGCATTGAGAGCATTACCTTCGTGTTTTCGTACTCGCCGAGAATTTTCGCAGTCTCGAGGTTTCGTTTTTTTTTGCAACACCGTGTGACGACCGAATGTTTTTTGCGGTAAAAAGATATTACGGACTGCGCTGAACGAATTATCTCTGTTACATTGTACCGAGACTCGGAAGAACTCGCAGCTGCAAGAAACATGTTATAAAATAATAAGAAGTAAATGGAATTTTGAAGAAAGAATGGGAATCGATGGAAAGAAATAATTTTAGTGTTTTAAAAATGATTAGAAACTATTTTTATTGTGTAATTATTTTTAGTTTCTTGTTGAAGGGATGAATTGTACTCAGAGATGAATTGTTTAATAAATTTCAATGAATGAGGAATTAATTATCATCCCGACCTGCCATAAAAAAGACCGGAGATTGGGAAGGGGAGCTTTTTGTTCAAATACATGATAATATGTATACATTATTACATTGTAAAATAATTAAATATCGTTAAGGCCGTTAACGCATTAAATTTCTCGTCTTTTGGTACGATGTTATCGTTATCACGTTTGAAACGTGAACCACCTTGGGCGCAACGAGCACAAAGGAATGTGGAAAAACTGATGAACAACCAACAAAGCCGACAAAAGGTGGAGTGAGAAAAGCTGGTGAGGTGTGTCCCAAACTTGAGGCCTTCGAGGCCAGTTTGCTCCACGGCTCAACTCCTCAATCCTATGTATTAGCTTTTGTTCCGGGTCTTTGTTCGAAATTTTCAAAAGACCATAGAAATCAAGAAGCTTGAATTATAGCTTTCAGTTATGACGTAGCAATGCATTATGTAGGAATAATACAAGCTTTGGTGTACAAATTGAAGGACTAAACTGTGTGAAATAAATGAGTTGAATGAAATGAATAATATCAACCAATTTCAAATTATATTGAATTAAATACGAATCATATTTTGAATGAATAATAAAAAATAAATAATTAATCGATAACTAAATTTGTTGATCTGATGAATAATATAATTCGTATTAAGAATATTGAATTAAATATCACTATTACTACTGCTACAACTATTTTATCATACAATTATTATTATTGATTATTTATTTGAATTATTGAATTATTATGAGATAAAATTGAATAATCTCGAATAATATAAATGAAATTAAAATAATTTTACTATTTTCTTATTGAATTATTCATATCGATAATTTATTCCTATATTATCATCACAGATATTATATAGATTATTATTATTATAGATATATAATAATAATTATTATTATAGATTATTATTATTATTATTATAGATATATTATTCATTGAATTATTATCCACATTATATATCAAATATCATTAAATAGCACCAAAATAATTTAAATTTACTTACAAATTTAGATTTCCAGTTTGATAGAAAAATCTTTTGATTTTGTTATTTTTCAGTGGATACGCGATGGATGTTGAAGCAGCGTTGCTGGTCGCTTCGCCGACCCTGTCGACGATCTCGACGACCTCGACGACGACCGAACGAGCTGTGGACGATGAAAATTATCCCGAGACACCCGACGCCTCCCCCGCACACGAGACCAAGCCAATTTGGCGAAAAGTCAAGATCGAAGAATTGACACTCACACCGCGACCCACTCCCAGACATCCACTGCCACCCAGGAAACCAAAGTTCCGGATACGACCGCCGTATCTCATGATTTGCATCAGTATCATCGAGGTTCGAGCAAAACCTTTCAGCAATTTCAACCCCTTCGCCACTTCCATCGCTTCCATAATTTATTGCTCCGCGCATGCACCCACAAAAAATAACTGGTCAAGATCGTGTTGGGCGTGCACGTGATAGGATTCCGTAGCTTTTCTTACTCATTTCGAAACAGAGTGAATTTTCTAAATTTTTCATTGACTAGTTTTGCTGCAATATTCGTTATAAAATAGATTTGATGTACTGATTAAAAGCTACATTCTGGAATTTTAATCTGGTCCGACAGGACCTTAAAATGTTAAGCAACCTCATCCTCGTTTTTTTTTTTTAATCAATTACAAATTCAATTCGCCAGCCGATGAAACCAACAACGAAAAGAAATCGACGGAAATGTAATTAAAAACGATCATCGTTAAACTAACAAAATTTTCAGATCCAGGAATCATTGTTTATTTTATTTCCATTCCGTTAGAGTGTTATCCAACTCCCTTAATTTGGCGTAATTAAGTTTATTCCTCGGTATCTTGAATTTAGAACTAATCTTAATCGAAAGAACCACGCGCTTGAAAAGATTTCACAAAAAAAAAATTCCGCAAATGATTTATATCCCTATTTTTTAAGACCAGACAATTTTTTTTTGTTTACCAATCAAAATAAAAACACCAACGCGTCTGCGAAGACTTCACCCGAAAAAAACATATCTTTCAACCAATTCATATACCAACATTTCAAGACCAAACAAATTTTTTTTCACCAATTAAAATCAAAACACCCACGCAAAGATGTGGTGTTTGCAAAGATTTTAGACCAAAATATATTCGTCAAACGATTTATGTCCCAAACGATTATTTTTCAAGATCAGACAAATTTTATTATTCACTACCAACTGCACCGAGTCAGCACAGACTACCCCACTGATCCCCCTCCTCCCCCCTCGCCCCAGGACCATGCCAACAACTCTCGCGGTGCGTCTACCTGTCGTGTTCCCGCGGTGGATGCAACGTGCGCTTCTCCACCCGGCTGGACTCGGCCGGGAACGTTATCCGAAAGGCCCGGAAATAGATGTTGCGGCCGAGAGAAGCGGAAGCCCGGAAAGCGCGGGAGAAAAGAGACCGAGCTGTACTCGAGCCAGTGGCACGCGGTAGAGAGAACTCTTCGTGCTAGCGGTGGCGCCTGAAGAGGCAAGAATTCGAGTACAATATATATGTATATATATTGTTATAGATATATCTACAGGGTGTCCCAAAATCACCGTCGCGAACGAAAACTATGAGTACCCGAGGTTGTTTAAAGTTGAAAAAATTAGGGGTTGATTCGCTCCCTTACGCTTCGTTTCGGAATTATAGCGGTTTTTGAGGGTTTTGGCGCCTGTGTCCTTCAATTCGATCTATCTTTGCACAACTCCGACCTATTCTTATAATTATTTTTCATTGAAATGAGAATTGCCAACAGTTCAAACTTGGCCTACAATTCTTTCCTACGCGGATAACTTTATTCCTGCAATTTATTATCAAACACGAATTTTTTAGTTTAATTTTTAATTTCCATTCTAATATTATTTTATTTCGTATAATACGTTTATAAAGTAGCATTTTTATTCACTCAATATCAATTCATTCTCTACAAAACTAATTAACGTCACAATAAAAGAAATATATTCAAAACTCCCCTACCAAGGTTTTCATTCGCGGCGGTAATATTTTGGGACACCCCGTATATAAATAAAGGGAGCCGGCATAGCTGGACCACGAACCTCCGGGTCCAAAATCGTACCGGGAACAACAAACGTCCGAGAGAACCGCCGTAGTGGAGTCGACGGCCCATGTGGGTGAGGTCGGGAGGAGGGTAGTAGCTGTACTCGTTCGTTTGGATTTCTCTCATTTCTCGCACTCGACCCTTCGCGCGGTCTTCGACCAAAAGAAAAAAAAAATACGATTTTCCCACCTCTCTTCTCGTACGTTCATACAAGCCTCGCGGTAAATAACGACGTCCACGACTGGCCGAATGCGAAGTGAATTGAAAGACCCCGGTGGTGTGCCGGCATGCAGTCGGAGGCGAAGTACGGCCGCGAGGGTTGTTGAAGGGGATGGAGCATGGTTACTCCCTCGTTATGCCACGAGATAAATAAAATAAAATATATACCACCACGGTGAAAACCGTACCATCGCACCGTGCCATAATAGAACGGACAAAAGGCTGCCACCCTCTACCACCCCCGACGCCCTTCGACCCTCGCGCCGTGGAGAGGGAGGTGGCGTTGGTGGTGCAGCGAAAAATTGAAAGAAATGAAATTAAAACATTAAAAAGGATGCAAAATGAAAATAATAAAGATAATAAATACATTTGGGACGTGGACAAAAGATTTGAAACATTGGATATGTCAGGTGTGGAACGGAAAAAGGGCGTTGTGAGTCATTTCGTTATGGGATTAACCCACGGGGTATATGTGTGAGGCAGGACGCCGTAATTCGAACGGGTGAAAGCTCACATTTTTAGAAACAATCGTTAATTTTTTTTTTTTCGGTTTGGGTTAGTACAAAAATAGGCGATGATTTTTTCTAAAAGTTTTCCACCACCCCCCTGCCCCTCGGGAAATTTCAAAAATTCAAAAATGAGAGAAATCAGGCGTTCGGTAATTTTTTTCAATTGATACAATTTTTTCGATTTTTTTTTTTTTAAATAAAGTTCCTATGTAACTTTAGAATGGGATCTTTGTTGCTATTATTTATTCATCGTTTCAACAAAAAACAAAGTAACATTTTAAGTTTTTTAAACCTTTTATAGTTTCAAAAATTAGAAATAAAAAAAATTTATATTCCCCATAAAGATACCTGTCTAAAGTTATCTAGAAACTTAATTTTTTAAACAAAGAATACAAAGAAAAAAAATGCATCAATTTTAAAAATGTCTGAATGCCTAATTTCTCATTTATTATTTTTTACATTTTTTTAAGAGGGAGAGGATAATGGGAAAACGTTAGAAAAAATCAAGACATGTTTTTCGTTTACCCCAAACTGATGAAAAAATGTACACCAGTTTCTGAAAACGTGAATGTTTCGACCC
The DNA here is from genome assembly GCA_963971145.1 of Sussaba pulchella. NCBI lineage: Eukaryota > Metazoa > Arthropoda > Insecta > Hymenoptera > Ichneumonidae > Sussaba > Sussaba pulchella. The sequence continues at coordinate 6,290,178 of OZ020178.1, forward strand.
GTTCGAATTGAGACGTTCCACCCCATATAAATACCTATAATACCCCGAGTGGCAAAACCGAGAAAGGTGTTTCGGCGTTGCCGGTCCTGCCGACGATGGAGTTTCGCGTTCCTGCTTTCTATCCCCGTGGATTCTCGTCGTCGTGACGGCGTGACGTCTGTGCGTCGCATTCTTCCCTACTTCGCACTGTGAAACTGCCGCGTTTCTCTTTCCCCACCCGCCCAATCTCCGCCCCTTTTTCTCGTACCTCACGTAGAACCCTTGCGGTCTTTTGCCCCATTCTCCGTTGCACCCGCTGTCTCTGAGCTATTTTCCACGGGGAGCTTCTCTATCTAGACCACCCCCGGAAATAGATGTTACGTGCGAAACCCGTGGCCGCACGCTCGTGTAACACGCAACACCCTTCGCCCCTTCCAACCCCTTCTTCCCATTCCGCCGTTGCTTTTCTCCATCCTTATATTTCCCGACCAGCACTCGCTTATACACACACGCATTTGTACATGTATCCATGAGACCCTATAGCTTTCGCGTTACTGCCACAATTCTCGGGACTACGATGCGGCAACACTATTCTCACGCTGCGTTTGCGGTGTGCTGTGTTATTACACCGAGTCTCTCGCTTGAGCTTTTCTTCGTGCGATAGCACGTCTGCATACTAAACTCCATGGGAAAACCGAACTGTTATTGGTACATTTATTCCATCGTTGCATCGCTTCGCGCATTACCGTGGAAATGGTTTCGTGCCGGAACGAATATTCTAATAATAACAATAATAATAACGAAATAATAATAACCGGTGAAGTTTCAATTATATACAACCTCGATTTGTTTCTCGTCGAAGAATCGAGAAATGAAAAATTGCATTTTCAATGATTCTGATTTTTATACAATCGAATAATGATAATAATAATTATTAACTATAATAATAATGATAATAATAATTATTATTATTATTATCATTATTGTTGTTATTATTATTATTATTATTATTATTATTATTATTATTATTATTATTATTATTATTATTATTATTATTATTATTTTTACTATTATAATTATAATGGTATTCATTTCCGTAATTATTAGTATTATAATTATAATAGTAATTATTACTATTACTATAATAATAATACTATAAATAATAATAATTATTATTATAATTATAATAATAATATAATATTATATAATATTATTATTATTATTATTATTATTATTATTATTATTATTATTATTATTATTATTATTATTATTATTATTATTATTATTATTATTATTATTATTATTATTATTATTATTATTATTATTATTATTATTATTATTATTATTATTATCATGATTATAGTTAATAATTAACTATAATTATTAGTTAATAATAATAATAATAATAATAATAATAATAATAATAATAATAATAATAATAATAATAATAATAATACTTATAATAATAATCATAATAATCATAATAATATTTATAATAATAATAATAACGAATAATAAAATAAAAATAATGATAATTAAAGTTATAGAATCAGTAATAATAGCCTAACGGTGATAATAAGTAAGGAAAGCAATGGTGCAACAATAATAATAACGAAGGATAAAAGTTTGATCGGCAAAGCTGATATGCACCAACTACGGAATGACCAGAAAGGGAATGAACAAATTTACGGATACATACAATACAATACCGTAATACAACCCAATACCCACAATAATATTTAAGACACGGGTGACGTGAAATGGCACGTCGGCCAGTGCCGTCGCGCCGCGTTAACGTCATCACCCTCTCGCCGGTATTCGGGCCTGAGGGTGAGGCCGCGGGGTAGCGGTTTTGATGACACAATACGTTTGCAGCAGCCATAGCCCCGCGAGGTACTCGCGACCGTGCGGAGACGCGCGGGGAATGGATTCGTGCGAGAGTAATATTATTTATAGCGGCGTCGGGTTGAGTCCGGCCTACTCTTCAATCCTCATTAACGCCGTGCTTTTGGACGCCAATGCGCACCGGTCCACGTGGTCGGATGAAGCGAGAACGAATACGCGGCTCTGTGCTTCCCATACGTATCTCGGATTATAACCGGCGGCGTGCGTACCCCTCGGTGCGGTCCTCGAATAATGAATTTTCATCGGGGCTCAGCGCGGTAATGATTCGCGCGGTTGCGAGCTCACAATGAACAGTCTGGCTGGTGAATGCGAGGCGCGTCGAGGGTGAATGTGTGGTGGTGGGCGTTGGGGATGTGGAGTTGATGCTGGAAACCAGTCAAAGGGTCTGGTCCTATGTTAAAAAAAATTTGTTTAACTTTATTTCAGTTATTTTTGAAGGCGAAACGACAGAGTAGGCGGGGTGTAAAATGGGTGAATTTTAGGAATTATTATTTCGAAAATTGTTTCGTGGATTTTATCCAAGTTGGTATTTGTGCGAAATCTTGCGCGCTAATCGTGTATCAAGATAGAAACATCGGGGAGACGAAAATATTTTTTCTACAATTTTTTATACGCGTGATACGATGGTTGGAAGCGCGTCTGACTATTGGTGTGTTTATCTACTTACGCTGGTAAAATTAATTCCGTAGTTTTTTTCCGGGCGATGTTTGAGCGCTGTAAATTCTTTACCAGGGTGGATGGGGGCATGGTTTTTAATAACTGGTAGTATGTTTCTGTTCTGTCGTTTAAATTGGAATTTTCGTCAGTTCGACAGTCGCTGATACGAATTTCGTTGCTCCGAGCTCGTGTTTGCCGCGCAAACATAAACTGAATAATTTTACGATTATTTGCCGAAGATTTTTAAACGAAAATTGAGGAATCCATGATTCTCGAAAAAATATGAAATGCATTTTCGAAAAATGTATACATGTCAATGAAGGGAATAAATTATTTTTACTTTTTACAACCCTCGAGAAAATATTTTTTATCAATTGATTTATCGTTCAATGGCTTTTTACTGATCCGAAAATTGTAATAAATCCTGGGTGACAAATTTCTCTAAAGAGTAAAATAGTTTACGATGCTTTTAATTATCTTGAAACATCAACAAAATCATTCGTATGGAGAAGGGCGACGATTGTTTCTGGTTTTTTCTTAAAAAAACGTTAAAGTAAATATTCCCAAGCTCTTAGCTTCATCAAAAGTAATAAATCCCGCACGAAAATGTATCTGCTACATCCTCAGTATTCTCCCACTGGATGCTACTATAACAGACGTAGTTTCCGGAAGTGCAATGCTCAAAAAAATTAAAAAAAAATAAAAAAACAAAAAAAGTATTTCAAGATAAAACCTAAAATATTTTTCCAAGCCAACAGAACGAAGCATCTCAATTCCTCGTCCTCGAATTCTCGACGAGAGACGATAAAGACGAGATGATAAAAGAAAAAAACTTTCCACAGGTGTGAGCCACTCATTTTCTCGTTTCTTATTATCATACCCTCGACCCTTTTATTATTTAATACGCTGGAAAAAATAGAGAACTAAAAAGTATTTCCAAGAAAATACAAGGAGTTGGCCTCTTTTTTTCCTCTTCTATTTGTTCATCGTCTTCGTATTTTTCTTTTTCTTGTTATGCAAGAAGTTTCAGAGGTTTACGGCGCTCTATTCGTCCGCACACGCGGAAAGATGAGGGAAAAAACGAGTTTACGAGCGGTAGCGAAACGAGACGAGCCTTCACTGCCACCCCTCCTCACGCGAACCCGACATTTATGTACATAAATATATATACATATATATTTCCTACATATACGTGTACCATACACTTGTGCTTTGTTGTCGGAGGTATGTACTTCAGGGCCTCCGACTCTGATCCTCGATGTGCAAGTACTTTCGGACCGCAGAGGACGACTTAACGAGTTTATGTTGTCTTGTTGCAAAGTCGTTGAACGAAAGGAAAGAGCACACGAGAAGTAGTTGTCCGACCCTACCCCAATCTCGCATCTTTTGTCGTATTTGTTCTCCGCATCAGACTCGCTCGTTTCTTCATCCGTGAACCACCTTAATATTGAATAAACGAACGGAAAACGAAAGAAAAAAGGATTACCAAGAAATAATCTAGTACGGGTTGCAAAAACTGTCGTGAATTGGAGCGAAAGGTTATTTTTTCGACAAATTTAGAGTAATATAAAGTCTGATCCTTTTGGCCGATCTTGACCAAATTTTGTGCATAGTACGTTTTGGTAGTTTTTCATAGCTGTAGCGAGTTCGGGTTCAATCGGTTGAAGCTGAAGTGATTTTGAACGAAACGTAAATTTTTCGAACAATTTAAAATCCTATAAAATCTACAATTTTGGATAAATTTGGCTCAAATGAAATACAAACCAACCTTGGGTACAAAACTTCTCGCGAAGAATTATTTAGACGAATATCTCAAAATTTGCGATCACTAGTGTGTGAACTTCATTTTTTAATAATTCGCGAACGATATAAAATTTAAACATGCTGACAAGAAGATCTCGAAAAAAATAATGCTTAACCATAAAAAAGCTTCCTCTCAGAAAACGCAAAAAATGTGTGAGTAATTGTTTCTTTGATTCTTTCAAAAACAAACAAAAATTCAATTCGAGCCACAGCTTTTCACAAACTCCGAGAAAAATATAAATCCTCAATTCTCCAAAAATTTCTTCAGAGAAAAACAAAAAAAAAACACAAACACAAACAGCGCGGCTTTAAAAGTGTTTAAAAGTGTAATTAATTAAAAATGATTTAATTACTTTGGTTTGAAAAAAAATGGAGGCTTTGAAGGAATGTCGTAAAAAAAAAAACAGTAGACAAATGAATGAAAAGAAAAAAAAGGGACGTAAAAATGTCTGAACGAGTGAGCCTACCAGTACAAACCGTGATTTCGTTGAGACTCTTTCCGTTCACCATCAAAGAATTCCCGGCTATCCGAGGCCGGTTTTTCCCGCCCCCGTCGACGTTTTCCCTTTCAGTGTCTTGCCTTCCCTCTCAATTAACCCTTCCGGCGTACACGAAGCCACGGCTCGTGCACACGAACCTTTGTTGCCACGAGAGCGACGAGGCGGGGTGAACCGAGCGATTCATTCTTTGAATTAAATTAATTAGCGAGTCGTCGGGTTTTCTCATTTGACGGGAGCGAGAGAGGAGGGAGGTGGGAGGAAAGGCGAGGAGGAGCAGAGGACGAAGGGAGAAACCTTTTTCATCCCCATGGGGGTTCATCATCGTTTCTCGAGATGAGACCAGGCGAAAAGAACGAACCGAGAAATCACAACCACCCCTTAATAACCTCCGCTCTGCGTCTCGTTGTCTCACGCTTCGCGCGTGTTGCTCCCCGGAATTAAAAAAAAAAAAAAGATGTTCCTCCGTCGGGGAATCGTCGTAATTATGTATCTCGAACGTTATTTTCGGAGGGAGGGCGGAGAAAAACACAAGAGACCGTCGAGCCGTCGGGCGAGCTTCTTGTGTTCATTATGGAAACGGCGGAAAACCAGCAATCCGGTACAAATTAGATTCTCCTTTGGATTTGTCGCGTCACAACCGTTTTCTCGTTTTTTTGTAATTGTTATTTAGTTATTTTTTTTCGATTTGCAGTAAACGCTACGAATTATTTTGTTTTTACAGGTTCGTCATTTGTTACTTTTTTTTTAAGGGATTTGATGGACGTTGTTGAATCATGAATGGACATTTGAACAAAAATTTGTTCTTCAATGATTTAATATCATTTTTTTATAACATCCAATTGATTCTCCAGCCCCGTCAAATTATTTATCAATTTATCAATTAAATACAAATTATTTCTTATCCTCGGGATTCATTTAATTATTTGATTAAATAAATTACTTATTGGGTGATAAACTGTACAATTTAATTATCTCTACTGAAAAAAAGAACTTTTTACTTTCTTCAAATATTAATTCGACAAATTTGAGGTCTTCCGCTCTTACAGGATAGATCGTCGGGCAAAAAGCTGGTCCAAAATAAGGGAATCGTGGATTTACAAGTCTAGTTCATGTCGGACATGTTAAGCCTTAGAAATAGCTGAACTAATAGTGAATTAACACTTCGAAATGTCAATTCAGCCCCTTTATTAATAATTTAAGTCAAATTCGACGAAATCGGCGATAAGTCAAATACGACAATACCTACTAAATTATGTATCGAAAAAATCTGACATAATTCGCATATTAATCTTGATTCTATCAAAGATTATCATTCCTCAAATTTTCAAAAATGTCCACGATTTTCTAATATCCATCCTAACCACGTTATTTATCCAGACCTAACGATGTTATTTTATCAATTAATTTTTTTCTGAACCCTTCATTTCATTTCCATTCCTCCGTAATCCCTATCAAATGATTGACACGCATTCATTGTAAATTTTTTCTCTCTTACGATTGCAAATTGCAGATAACCGTCTACTGCCTGGGCGACGAGACAACGAGATTATTGTTGCAGTACGATCCCCGACAGAGGTTCCAGGCTTGGAGATTCGCCTCGTACATGCTTCTGCACGTTCACGCGCTTCATCTGGCCATCAACGTCGTCATTCAGCTATTGCTGGCTGTTACACTCGAGGTGAGCTAGTCCGTTTCACAATCCATCGGTTGAATTGTCGTCGAGTCACGAGCGATGCTCGTGCCGTTCTTCTCGACGTTTCGGGTCTACGCTCTGACCCGTGGATCGCGCTTCCTTCCGGCTTGTATTTCCGGTCCGTGCGAGACGGCAGTGGTGGCAGCAGCAGCAAAATTGGAACCCCGACGATGCGCCGAGTCGATATATTTTTATTCGGAAGGGATTTTTATTTAGGTTACTTTCTAATTTTGATTGCGTTGAACTCTTGGTTGATTCTAAAAAAAAGAACACAAGTTTTGAGAATAGTTTGACCTTTTTAGCGTAATTATTACTACGCGCTGATTCGAGGTGAAATTTTCTGTTAAAAGTGCATGGATTTTTTTTGTTATTATTTTCATTTGTTATTGATAGGGGATTAATTATTCATGGGGAAATTCGATACTATATGGAATTGACGGGTATGAACCCTAATTTCACGGAAAAAATATTTATATGTATATGGGTCCTTTCGTGCCACGTTTATGACGTTCCTCCGACGATTTCCATTCAATTTATTCCAATAATTTTCAATTTCTCGGTGTCCTGGGGCACCACCCTTTCGAAATTGATGTGAAACACCCTACATAACCTTCTCAAACAACCACAATCCATGTGAGGCCATGGGGTACTACAATATTCTCGTTATTTGAAAATTATTCGAATAAATTGGATGATTATTCGACAGACGAAAATTTCAAACGTCGCACTAAATAAATATGTTTGTAGAGCAAGAAAAGGATTCTGCGAATGCAGACATATACTTTACCCAACAAATCGCAGAATTGCGGGGAAAAAATAAAATACAAAACTAGCGGAACTTTATTACACAACCTGACATTTTGAATAAAGAATTGCACCTCGAATCAGCGAATGGTAAGAGTTGGGGGAAAAAAATCAAATCAAGCTCAAACCCTTTGTCATTTTTTTCGGATTCGATTGAGATCTTGTCGCAATGAAAATTCGGAAACGATCCAAATAAGGGTGAGTCTCGAAATTGCTACTGCTCAGTTTTAGCTGATACCCTGGCAGCTGCAGGCACAAGAAAGAACGTTTGCTAACAACAATCTGTCTTCAATTAAAAAAAAGGAAAAAAGAATATCAAAAATCAACTAAGGGGGATCTACCACTCAACCTAGAATGCTCATCTTTCGCCAGAATTTTTTCTTCTATCTGAGCTGACTATTTCACGTGTGGCCCGTTGGAAAATTAAACATTTTTTGTTTTTTGAAACACCCCTAATAGATATAGAACCACCCTAATATATATGCGGCCTACGACAATGGTAGGGTAGGACCGGAGGGATGGCCTCGAGGAAGAAGACTAGAAAAAAAAAACAGTGAAGCTCCATGACCACCGCAACCACAGTTTCGAGAGAGGGAGAGAACGAGTGACGGGGGTGGAAGGCAATGGTCGAAGGCACGTCGTTTGCAGAGAAAACCTTGGCACTCGCGTGCCAAACGGGACGGGAATTGCTGTAATCGATCGACCGGCTCACAATTGGTCCGCCCCGAGCTTACAGTTTAGAAAAGAACTCGGGGTAGAAAAACGCTTCGCGACCCTCGGTGATGTCCTCGTTAGGAACTCAACCTCGCTAGACTTGCAGAGAAATGAACTTGAATGCAAGATATATCATTCGACATATATGTCAAATATATATAAAATATATCGAATTTATTTTGAGAGAATCAATTAAATGCAATATATATTCCTGAAAATATAATGAATATATTTAGAGAGAGTAGAATAATTGTGCAAAATATATTGTTCGATGTAGATATCAAATGTATATACAAAATATATCAGATATATTTCGAGAAAATGAATTAATTGCAAAGTATGGTTTTGGACATTTATGGAAAATATATAGAATATATTTTCATAAAATTAATTGAATTCAAAAAATCTTCTTCGAGAAATATGTTAAATATATATAAAATATATTCCAGAATTTGAATGTTTCGTAAATTTTAGATGCATGCAATATATGCCACCGAAAAAAGAATCCCAAGTGTGCCAAATATACTTCAAACTTATTTTTTTTATACATATATCAATGATGAATATCCTTTATACATCGTATATATCTTTTGAATTTTTTTTTTGATCGTCGTTTTTTGCCATCATTGAGAAAGCACTCGGCTATGTTGAGCATTCATTGAGTTTATAATATCATCCTCTCAAAATCAACAACTGACTCCTAGTCCGAATTTTTTCGAATCATTCGTTAATTAATCGAAGCATAATTGTGATATCGTAAATCCTGAGTTTCACGAGAATTATGTACATAACGAATAGTCCTGTAATTAGTCTAATTATCCCGAAGGGTTTTCGAGGATTGAAGAGGGTTGTTATTCGATGATTTCAGGTGGAACAGGGTAGAATCGCGGTGGCCACGATTTATCTGGGGGGTGGAATATGCGGCGCTCTCGGAGCATCGCTCGTTCACCCCGATCACTTTCTGATCGGTGCGTCAGCCGGTGTCTACGCTCTGCTTACCAGCCACTTGGCACATCTCTATCTGGTAAGTTCTTCAGAAAATTGAAAAAAAAAATCTACCAACAACATAAAAATCTACAAACATTCACCATGATAAAAAAAATATCGAAAAATATTAAAATATATAAAACTCTTTATGTGAAAAATAATTAAAACATATATATTTAACCTTTAAACACATACAATATACCCACATTTCTTTCCTCATTTTTGTGAACAAATTCACGGAGTATTTTCACCACAAGTATCAAGCAAAAAAACAGCCATTCAAATTATCGATGTCAATTTCTTCGAAATATCTTACATCGCATAGATTCCCATGTGTTCCAAATTATTTATGGGATTTAATTCCCAAGAATTATCCAACGAGCCCGTACGTAGCACGAAACAGGACGACGATGAATCCGTTCCGACTATCTCAAACATCTCCGCCCCTTTCCTCCCCCGCCCACGAGCCATTTCCGGTTTATCGCCACGTCTAAGCGATCTTCCGACACAACCACGACGAACGCTTTCGCATCGTATTCCATCAGGGTCGGAGCCCGAACCGGAACCAAGTTTGCCCATTTCAAAGACGCTACACGTTTCGCGTTTCCCTCTTCTTACAGCCGCATGAACGACGTCGGTCCGAACCGACGTCGAGTAATTCTACTTGACTGTTTTCCTCGAGCCCTTCTTCGTCCTTCGGATCGTCTTGGTCCGAGCCCTCACAGCCCTTTAATCGCCTTGCCAACGTTGATTCAACTTCTACCCCCCCGTCTCTGGCTCCGGCGAGTCACTCGGTGATTTTGCCGCCGTTTTCGTCTACGTGTCTGACCATTCGTCGACGTTTTCACTGCCGTTATTACTGCCACCAGCGAATCGCTTGCTCCGCTCGTTTTGACTTCCTTCCCGTCCATTCGCACGATGCTACCATCGTCATTTTAGTAGCCGGGAACGTTTCCGACACTTTTTCGAACCAGAGCTGTTATTTACTGCACCCTTAAGGGGTTTTTTGGATTTTAATGGGATAAGAAGAATCATTGTTTGATTGTAGTTTGAAAAATGCGTGGATTTCGGGCTTTTTTAATTGTTATTTTAATTATTGGGAGGGATTCTGACCATTTTTTGTTTTTATTGTCGTTACCACTGCGATGGAAAGCATGGAATGATCCGGGGATTTATTTTTTTATTTTATTTTCGGATGATTTAGACGGTCGGAGTATTCGTCTGACTGTTCGTTGTCTTGACTACTGAAAATACTTGGGTTGCTAAATCGCTGGCTTTGCTCGCTTGCGTTGCTTAATTTCTCACCCAGGCGAAGTTCCTACGTCGATTTGATCCTCTCTTTAAAAAAACCTCTGCCCTCACTGAACCGAATGCAATCATACACCCTTTGATTATTATTAAATTCTTGTATAAAACTAAGGTCCTACTGGATGGATGTGAGAAAATCGCCGAAATTCTTGAAAATTTAAGGAACGATACTTCTTGAGAGAATAATAATATATTAATTATTTCAGAATTTTCCCCTACATAATTAAATAGTTACAAATTTATGAATTCAACACGGTTATTCATGAAAAAACAGCTTCTGCAGACGTCAATGGTTGCAAAACGAATGGAACTAAATCGCCGTAAATTCTAAAAAAATGCTATCATTAAGATTCAAAATCGACAGCTTGATTATGCTCAGTTTCAAATGAATCGACTGAGTAATTGTCGACAAATATTAATTTGTATTTTTGATAAAATATTTTTTATTAAAATTGATTTTTCAATTTTTTACAACACTTCACGAAGTCAAAACACTGATTTTTCGTTTAAAAAAAATGAAAATGTTGCCATTTTAAAACACGATAAAATTTAAAAAAAAACTCGACGTCATTACCTGCAGAAACGTATGACCAAATAAAATCATATAGGTTTTTCGGTCTCAGATGATTCAGTGATGAGTTATGATGGGCATCGCAATAAAACTTTTTTTTTACGACGAAAGTTAATGAAAATCTCATAGAATATCCTTCAAATGTTACATTATTGAGTAGTTATTATAGAAATATATGTATTTTAACTGTGTCGTCAAGAAAAAATTATCAAAAATATGCTTTTTTTCATATCGAATTACCCTTTACCCCCCCCCCCCCCCCGCCCCCCTTAAAACAAATGTCTTGTAATTATTTTTCACATTTCTCCAACACGTCCGAACGTAAAAAAATCTGAAAAAAAATATTTTAAACAACGTCTGCGTGTGTTTCAGTGTCACGGCGAGCTGCGTTATCCTGGATGGCGTCTGGTTACAGTGGTTGTTCTCGTTGTCACGGACGTAGCGACGTTTCCGGTTCCGGCGCTTCTCGGCTACAGCAGAGTCGGTTGGGCGGCTCACGTGGCAGGCGCACTGGCCGGGCCGCTACTCGGACTAGCCGTGTTTCCGAATCAAAGCAAAAAAGACGCGAGAGGACGACGTTTCGTTAAATTCGTGAGATTCATATCGGCGGTCAGTCTGATGCTTCTAATAATAGGCGCGGCTCTCGGAAACGTTTATCTCATCGATCGGCCACAATTACGTAAACCGTCCTGACAAAGAATCGAGCTGATGGTCGAGCTCTGCAAAAAATCTTGTCTCATCGTTAAAATTCGCGAAAGCGTCGAACGAATTTTTGAGTAAGAATATTAAATCGGAAATGAAAATAAGAAAGAAAGATGGAAAAATGGATTGGAAGAAATACGACGAAGGTATTCACTCGTCGAAACGCACCGGAAGTGAAAGTAGAACACTATCTTGATTGATCCTCAATTTTTTTTTATTTTTTATTATCGTTGTTGTTGTTGATATGTATGAGGGATTTTATGTAAAATCGGGAACTGCTGACCTGACCGGTCTTCGAATTGGGTGGAAATTTTTTTGTCATTGAAGCACTTGATGGCTACAACGTTCGACATTCTTTTTACATTTTTGCCGGCGTCGTGTTTATAGTAATGAATTTTTTGAAATTCTTTCAACCAATTTTTTAAATTGAAATATTTCCGAGGCGGAACATCAGATTCCAAATGAACTTTGAAATTTGCTGACAAATAGTAAATATCGTCTTCCCACATACTTGGAACTTAAAATTTTAGAAGTCGGACAAGGAATTTTGGTTTTAAATTAAAAAAAGCGACGTTTTATTGAAAAAGAAGATTTTAGTAAGTGAAACGTAAAAAAAAGTGATACAGATTAAATTGTATTTAGAAATTTTAACCTTCTTTTCTAGAAGATCGTTTTAAAACGCATATTTTGACCTGCGAGCGATTGAATTTGGATGTTTCGTCTCTGAGATATATGCATTTGAAAAAGTGGTTGACGAAATTTCGAAAAAATTGATTTCTAAAGAAATAATGACAACAAAAATCTGAATAAATTGTCGTACGTTGCTGTTATCAAGTACTTTGAAGAACATTTCTTTTATTCTGGTTTTATGGTTTCATGTGAATTCCTCCATATATTATTATTATGATCATTTTTTTTTCTTTTCAACTCTCGTCAGTCGAAACGAAATAAAAAAATTGAGATATCTTGTACATTATTAGCGAAATGGTGATCGATGCGTAATGAGAAGACGCGAATTTTAATAGTCAACGTTACGTTTGTTAAATGTTATATCATATCGTTCACGATCGACGATTATTTTAATCAACGGTGGGCACCTCTGGCTACTTTGAAATACACGATTTTTATTTAAAAAATATGAAAATTCACAATTAAAAAAAAAAATCTTTGCTCTTTCTCCAATTATCAATTGCAGAGAAACGAATTCTCTCAACTGAAAAATTTCTATCACTCTCGTCTTGCGAACAATGACGAAGGAAAAATAAAATTATTCATAAAAAAAAAAAATAAACGATAAAAAAACTTTTTTGAAAAACCACTTTCAGCTTATATAAACTTTGTGGTGTACTAAAAACTCCGCGAAAATTACTCTGAATTTCTCAGTCCACCATAAAGTTAACACTTTTTTTTTTTTCACGAACGTTCCTTCTTCAATGTTTTTTTTTTTCATTGTAAAGTTTTTTATGATCGTTTCATGACATTTTTACGAGTTTTTCGTGAAACACATTTTTTGGGGAGAAAATCGATGGAATCCTTCTTCGTGTAATGAGAGCCGGGGCCTCGCTGGTATCTAACGTAATACATAAAAAAAAAAAACGATATCGAGGATAAAAAAATCGTTCAAATCAAAAAAAAAAATATTAAAATACGAAAATAAACGTAGTTTGGATTTTTCTTCGGGAAATAATAAATAACGAATAAATTGTCGAATAAATAACGATAAAAATGCGTATTGCAAAGTACCAAGGAGTGCCGATATCTGATTCAATTGCGTACCAGCTCAGAAAAAATTCTCGAAACGATCGAGTGTCAATCATGACGAAAAAAAATTCTTTAAAAAAAAAAAAAAATTACAAAATTACGATAAGAATGAATGAGAAATGCCGAAAAAAAAAAAAAAAAAACAAGTGAAAAAAATCGTGTGTCGTCAGACGAATGAGAATAATTAATTTAGTCTTCCCTGTAATAGTGAGACTGCGGCCAGTCGTCACAAGTCGGATAAGAAAGAAAAAAAAAAGAAAAAATAATAATTAAAACTAATCCTAAGTCTCGTTCTTCCCACTTTCGCGTGTGCTTCTCGCGTCGCGATAACGAATTAGCGTTTTAGCGCTCGATTAGTTCGACCGATCTCTCTCCGTAGTTGAAAAGAAAAAAAATAACTTTCCTATAAAATCGGGGAAGTTAATTACAATCTCGCGGCAAGAAAATTTAATCGGCAACGAGAAAAAAAAAATATAGGACAGCGAATTAAATCTGTCGCAAGAATTGTTTGAAAAAAAAGTAAAAAAAAAAAAGCGGATTTGAATAATCCGCAATTACAGCTGAGATATGAGCCTCGATGATATTTAATTGCTGTCGTGCGTATCTCAGTATTTTTTTTATGTCCAAGTTTTTGCAAGCAGATTTTCGCGCTGCCACACACACACACACACACACACACACTCTGTGCAGGAGTGGTTTGAGGTCCTGATTGCCTACAGTCCGAGCAACTGACCTACATTCTTACTCAGAAATCAAAATTGCATACACGAATTTTTATTACTAATATTTGATCGATTAATTCACACGAAAACATTTTCGAGGTCCTTTCAAAGAGTAATAAGCGCTAAAAACCTGTTTTTCTCTCCTTCCTGATGCATTTTTCAATAACCCGAATACTATTTCGTATTCGTATTCATCGATGAAATATTATTTAATAAAAATCGTGTAGAATTCGAAAGCGTTTTTTCTTTTTTTTTAACGGGGACGTCGTTTTTTTTTTGAGTACTTAGTCCTTCGCGAGATTTTTAAGACCCGCTTGCGGACGCTGGATGCAATCGGCGTGGCCCGCAAACCGCTCCTCCCACCGTAGCTAATTTAATCGATAAAAGATAGTACACGTCGCAATGATAAAATTAAATTTAAGAATAACCGCGCCCCAAGGGCCAAGTTTTTAAACGTACGCGATATTTGGTACGTACGACGAAAATTGCCACGAGAAAATGAAATAAAATAAATTGGGAAGAAGAGAAGTTAAGGCAGTTTAAAAAATAATAAATAAATGAAAAAAAAAAAAAAAATGAAAAACACGAAAAGCGAGTGAAAACATTGTTTATCGATATTACATAAAGTAAACTGGCTGTGATTATTTTAGTCTTATCAAGCGTCGACCCGAGTTTGCGCAACGTACTTTGTAAATAGTCAATCGAAATAATCGAGTATGTTAAACCCGATATTATAATAAACAATTACCTTGTCCCAAACTGCCAACAAGGTTACGAATATTGATTAAAAAAAAAAAAAAAAAAATTAAAACCAACAAAAAAAAACGTGAAATCAATGAAATTAAAATAAAATTGAATTAAAAATAAAATGATTAAGTTAGATTAAGAGACCTGGTGTGTGTATATCGAAACAATCAATTATGTGCAATAATTCGAAGACGAGAAAAAAAAAATCACGCGTCGAAAAAATGAACGATCGAGCGCGAAAGAAATAAAGAGAAAGAAAGAGAGAGAGAGAGAGAGAGAGAGAAAGAAAGAACTGACCGAGAGCGCGAGAAATACAAAACGTCCGATTAAAAAAATAAAAAACAAAATAAAAAATCTGAAAAAAAAAAAACCAACGAAATGGAAAATTTTTCATTTATTCCTTTACTTCCCATTTTCTCGACAAATCCTGGACCGGTGCCCGCGAAACGAGAGTAAAAAGAAGGAGAAATAAAAAAAATTGAAAAAAATAGGAAAAAAAAAATGAATCGTGACACTCGCGAGTGTCACGAGCTCTACCGTACCGTAGACTAATTTTCCCCCGCGTTTTAACGTACAGCGACCGTTCGAGACTCTTGGAAGAGAGCTCGATATCTCTAATTTAGTTCGGTAATCGATAACCGTTTCCACAACTGCCCCCGCAGCCTCTCGAAACCGCCTTCGGTCTCCGCTCGCCCATCGTTCGCCGCTTCTACCCCTGACCCCGTGCCACTTCGCTCTCAATTTCCCTTGCCTTCGTTTCCGCCTATCCAAAAACCCTCCAACCCCTCCCCCCTCCCCCCGACCCCCCGCTCGTCCGTTTCATGTCACGCGGACATTCGTTTATACCGAATATTCCGATAATCCATTTTTTTCCCTATTTTCCCAAACCTCCCTGTCTCCACAATCCTCCCCTTCACCCCCCCCCCCCCCCGGGGACTGTCGTTTCCCCCAGCATCACGCCGGGACTACCACTGAAGTACAAACGATTCGACATTGATGAAATTGACGAACCGTTTTCTACTTATAACGATCGAACGAAAAAATGTAGGGAAAAAAAAACATGATAAAAATGTTTTAAAAAAAAAAAGAAAAACGTCTACCTCGTCAACGAGTGGTTCGATATGGGGTCGTTCTCTCGGGGGTTAATTGAAAAAATAAAAAATCATCTCGTTGCTATTTTTCATTGGTACACTAATGCGGATTTTCAATCAGACACCCGTTCCCGTTCTTTCGCGAATGGATCTGTTCCATTCAGCCGAGAGATTCGAGTTCGAAGCACGATTTTAAATACGTTATCATTTTCTTTCCACCCCAATTTTAAATTCTCCCCCTGCGTTTTCTTTCGTCTCTCCCACCTCGCCATTTTGTTCGTTCGCGTGTGATTCCTTGTATCGACCAGCTTCCGATTAAACACATCGTTAATTAATCAAGCGACGATCAATGGGCACAATATGGCGGGAAATTAATCAACGAATCGATACAACGATACCGGAAGTTGTCCGTATATGGTCGTGTAATGGCCGCTATAATTTTCCGGCGGTAGCCGCAATCCCTTGTTGGGTAGTAACGCGCGTGGCAAGGGTTGTTACCGGCGCTCTGTGCTGTTCTTGCCGCTGCTGCTGCCGGTGCTGATGCTGTTATGGGATACGAGGCACATAATTTTCGGGAAACGGCGAGACAGTCACGTGGCTCTGGTTCGTATCGTTTCCAAATCCCGTAACCGTAGGCCGTCTTGGTCGTCAATTTTCATTATCCACTTCGCCGAGGATGCGACGAAATTGTCGGTGGGCGGTGGATGAGGCTGGGGGTGGGGGTAAGAGCGGGGGAGGATGCAGAAGCAGATGATAGAGGCTGGTGAATGTGAGAACACCGAGAAATGCGGAACACGAAGCTACGGCGAATCTTTGTGAGGGTTTATCTTGTAACTCGAAGCTTCGGTAATTGTGAACAATGGTCGTTGGATAAACGCGATGCAGATGGGTGCATGGGCGAGATCACGGAGAGGGGTGGGAGGAGAGATCGAAGGACTTTGTGTCATCGAAGCACGGATGTGAGTTGATAAGAGTCGTCCCCGGGGTTTTTCGGTTTACTGGGATGGATGGGAGTTTCGATAGTTTATTTATTCATGTGTTTGTTTGTTTGTTTGTTCGTTTGTTTGTTTGTGCACTTCTTTATTTATTTATTTATTTATTTATTTGTTTATTTATTTATTTATTTATTTATTTACTCATTTATTTATTTATTTATTTATTTATTTATTTATTTATTTATTTATTTATTTATTCATTTATTTATTTATTTATTTATTTATTTATTTATTTATTTATTTATTTATTTATTCACTTATTTATTCATTTATTTATATTTATTTCTTTTTGTCTATTTTTTCATTTATTTTTGTGTCTCGCTACGCAAAGACCTCAAAATTATCGTAATAATTCGGACGGTTCAGCCTCGATATAAAATTAGCAACTTCTATGATAATAGAAATTGTGCCCCTGAATCGCTGAAAACTTAGAGAAATGGAAAAATGGTTTTTTAATATTTTTTTTTCTGTTTAGAGATTTGTGTCTGCAATTTCTTCGTCCCTCGTAGCGAGATTTCTAATATTTTTGGTTGCCCTTATGAAAAAAATAGATAAATAAATACATAAATAACTTAAATAACCTGAATAAATAAATAAAATGCAATCAAATACCGAAATCATTGCAATTCGTTTGCATCATCAATACCCGAAAAAATCTCCATCCCCATGTCGTAACTCCTAATTATCTCACAGTCACCTATCTCTTTCTCCCTCCATTTTTAAAAGCAATCCAAAATGCACCAGAATTTTTTCAAAAATCACTCATCATCGAAAACATTTTTTATTTGTTCCTTCTCCTTTCTTTCTACGACGGGCTTTCACACGAAACGCCGCGCCGTACTCGAAAACCAAGGAGTCACGAAACAATTGCATCCTAACAAGAGGCGAGAAGCAATATATATAAATATATATAAATATATCTAACGTCTGAAACACGAGAACGAAGAAACATGCCAATAGACAGAGTCAAAAACCCCAGCAACGACAGAAACTAGCAACCGAACGTTATTGGCATCCAGCTACAACGATTGCAGCCGGAATAAAGTCTCAAGAGTACATATATATGGGGTATTCCATACAAACAGAACCCGATGTTTTCCAGCCGATGTTTTTTTTATTCCCTCGAAATTGAAAGGAGTCGAAGCATGACTCGAAATAGTGATTGACTCCAAATCTTAGGCCTCTACGTTTCGTGAAGCCATAATTTCGTGATGGAACTCAGGAAAGTACGGTACCCAGAAATTAGGGAATATTATGAAAAATCAAAGATACCCGTATTTTTAAGTACGGAATTTACGGTGTCCAGAGATTTCTGAGTTCCATCACTAAATCTATACAGTAGCTTTAGAATAATCATGGGAAGATTTCAAATAAATTGGGACCAAGAAAAAAAATATCTCTTCTCGAGATACGAAGTTTTTTGTGTTTTTTTGCCTCAATTCATAGGAAAACATTTTTGACACTGAGGTATCATAATTTTATCTGACAGTACGGGAAAATTCAACATCAATATAATTCAGAAATAAAGACTCCCCACGCCTCGAAACTTCGAAAGTAGTAAAAATAACGATTACAGGAGTATGATGAGGAGTAATCCTAGAGGCCTAAGATTTTGAGTCAACCACTGTTTCGAGTCATACTTCAACTCCCTTCTATTTCGAGGGAATAAAAAAAAATCGGCTGAAAAAGAGGTTCTGTTCGTATGGAATACCCCATATACATGTACATTAGGGTGGCTTGGAAAATAATTTTGTTTTTCTTTCAATCAAAATACATTCACGCCAACGTATCTTCCATCTGGTAAATCGTGTCCAAAGATGACCCCGATCGGACCATTTTTAGGGGTCGCGCAAGATTTTTCTAGTTTTCCCATTTGATTAACATGGGAAGAACGAAAAGTTTCCATTCAAAAAATCATAGCTCCGCCAATTTTATAGGTACATTGATCCAGTTAGTTCCATTTGAAAGCTTTTGAAAAACCGCTTGAAATGACGTGCGGGCCTTTGAAATCCGATTACAACTTCCGTCGATAATTTCTTACGAAACAAGAAAATTATTGATTGAAGTTGCAATGGGATCCCAAAAGTCCGCACGCCATTTTAAGCGGTTTTTCAAGAGCTTTCAAATGGAACCAACCGGATCAATGTACCTATAAAATTGGCGGAGCTACGATTTTTTTAATGGAAACTTTTCGTTCTTCCCATGTTAATCAAATGAGAAAACTAGAAAAATCTTGCGTGACCCCTAAGAATGGTCCGATCGGGCTCATTTTTGGACACGATTCTCTTGATGGAAGATACTTTGGCGTGAATGTATTTTGATTGTAAGCAGAAAAAAAAATTTATTTCAAGCCACCCTAATGTACATGTATACAGCCCGAGTAGTCTCCCGCACCGAGGCACGAAACGTCCGAGTAACTAAGCTCGTTATCTCTGCACGGTGTCGTGGAGAAACACGCGAGGTAAGAGAGCCCAAGTCCAAAGGGAAAAAGCCACGTAAGGTTACTCCGTTCGGGAAGCTGCGACGTTGGAGAGTGGCCGAGACAGAATTCGACATCTTTCACGAGATCTGCAACTGATACACGGAAAAGACGTACCTCGGACTACGGAGCGTTGGTTATGTCGCGACGTACCGACGATCCTTGGATCCGGTATCTTATCGGATAACTATCCAACCGTGGGGCTAAATGACACACCTGTGTCTCGAAAAAAATTCGTTCTTGAATTCAAAGATAATCTGATATTTGAAAATAGGAAAATCGAAGACCAAAAATCGAAAAATAAAAATCTCCGAATTAAAAAAAATGATTTTGCAAAATAATTAAAATATAATGGTTGAAAATAAATAACAAAAATACATAATAGAGAAAATAAATGAAAGATTTTTTATCATAAAAATCATTTTCTGATTAAAATCGAATGTCTTAAGGAAAAATTTATTATTTTCGTCGTACAAGTTCGTGTAGATTTTCTTTTTTTTTTTTGTTTTTTTGTAAATTTGATTAGTGAAGATTCGAATCTTCAAAAATAATAAAATTCTGGAATCGCCATAATTTCGAAATTGTCAGAAATTTACTCACCATCCACGATTTTCATGAATCCACAATGTTTTAATCAATTAACATCCACATATTTTTCTCTTTAATTCAACTCGTATAAATTTTTTCATCCGATAAATCTATACACGTTCAATAATAATAATTATCATTAATCCTATTGTTAGTACCATCCTTATAGTCATTGTTATCATTTTAATTATTCTCGAAGAAATTAAACTTCCCTAAAACTAAATCCATCGAATAAAGAAAAAAAAACCAAAAACAATAAAAATTAAATTAAAAACATAAAACCGAAAACAATAAGAAATATCGTATAATATCCGGCGATAGTTGGAAGGTCAACGACGGCAACCGACAATTTCTTCGATTTCTTCGATGCTCGTTCAAGAAGCAACCGACGAAAACAAAAAACACAACGTAAATCAGAAAGAAAACAAGGAAAAAAGAAGGATAGTGGGGAAAAAAATATAGTTTACGAGTCTCGGATGGTTTCGGACGGTTTCGGACGGTTTCAGACGGTTTCGGACGGTTTCGGACGGTTTCGGACGGTTTCGGACGGTTTCGGACGGTTTCGGACGGTTTCGGACGGTTTCGAACGGTTTCGAAAGTCGTTGGAGAGCGATAATATCGATCTCGAAACCACGTTTCTCGCCCGATAAGCGAGAGAGAGTGAGAGAAAGATGGTTGGAGGAAGAGAAGCTGTATCAACACTCGAGTTGTTTGCACTGTACTCCGACCTCCGTACACCTGCACTCGAGACAAGGGCTCGAAAGTTCCGTGATTATTCTACCGACACGGTACATTCTTCCGTATATGTTGCAACCCGCGAGTTTGAGCAAACTGTTTACCGACGTTGCCATATCGTTGTCCGAAGATCCGGTGGTAAATGAATTTACGTTAAGATTCGTCGTTCTCTCCGTCGTCGTCATTTCTTTCTCCATTTCCACGATTTTTCCCCAACTCGTCGATGAATCCACGATTTTATCATTCGATTCCGCGATTCCGATCGACGTAAAATCATTAAATTCCGATTCGTTTCTCGTTTCCGTGAAATTTTTCGAATTTTTCGCGTTTTCCGAATTTTCGGAGAATAAAATGGCGAAGACGTTTTCGAAAGTGATTGATGAAGAATTTTTTGAATCGTCGTAATTTGGAAATTCGTCGGAATTGTTGGGTTGAGAATTTTTTTTGTACGTCGCGACGGATGTTTGCGATTTTTTTGAAGTTATTTCCGTGAGATTTTTTGGGGTGGAGTGGAAGATGTTGGAAGGTTTGTGATTTTTGAATGTTTTGGATGGTTGTTGATTGATGACGTAGAAATCGTCGACGTTGGTGACGGGTGGAAAATTTTCGTCGGGTTCGAGTTGATAATGACCGTGAACTTTGGATTCGAGGGTCGATGGGGTCATGGGGGTGGTTTGGGATTTTTTTGGATGACCATCGGCGAGATAGGGAAGCATGTCCTCGATCAGAAATGGAAAATCTGGGGTTTGTTCGGTTGTGATGACGTCGACGAAAGGATCCGGAGACACGACGACGTCGATGGCCGGAATTGGCTGTCTCGGTGAGTCTGCCGCGGGATCGCTGCGGTCCAGCAGCAACGTTGGCGATTCGTCCGAATCGACTGGAAGATTGTGAACATTTTTCTTGTTATCGAATTATGAAATTTTTAATAATTTTATTAATTTTCTGGGACTAAATAATTTCTTTGAATTATTGAATTTCTCTCGAATTCATGAAATTAAAAATCATTGATTTTATAGAATTATTAAATTTTGAAACTGAAGTATGATTTTTATTTGATTTTTGTGAAAATTGAAAATTATGAGAATATAATTGGCTTATTCATTTTTTTTCACAATTTTTCAGTAAATGAGAAAAATTTGTTTTCATTTTTTTCTCTTTCAGTGTGTGGAAGCATTTCTTAATTAATATGATAGACGTTGGCCATTATTTATTGAGACCGAATCGTTATGATAATTTTGACAATTTCGTCTTCCGATAATAATGATTTCAATTTTTATTCAATTTCATTCTGTCGCCTTTGCGTGTCCAGCCAATAAATGAATAAATAAATAAATAAACGAATAAATAAACCAATAAATAAATAAATGAATAAATAAATAAGTAAATAAATAAATAAATAAATAGATAAATAGATAAATAAATAAATAGATATATGAATAAATAGATATATGAATAAATAGATAAATAAATAAATAGATAAATGAATAAATAAATAGATAAATGAATAAATAAATAAATAAATAAAAAAATAAGGTTAGGGAATAATATCTTACCGCAAACGATTTTTCCGCAGCAATTTTTTTCGTTTTCGATTCGCGTGCATCCAATCTTGAGCGGCGGACACTTCTCGTCGGAACACGTTACATCGCCGTAATAACAGATGCATATTATGCAGTGTCCACTGTTGGGTATAACGTCACCGTGACTAAAATCACGATTTTCGACGCGGCAATTCGTTGCTTGCTCTCGAAACGGAAATGTAAAATCGAAAACAGAGAAACGAAAAAACGAAAATAATTAATTACGAGAAGAAAAAAATAAAAAATAAAAATCGATGGAAGTGAATCGTTTAAAAGATTTTAATGGTTACCATCGCTTTTTCTGTAGGGATTGGTGATGTCCGCTGGAACGACTGTGGCGCCTGTGTGAATTTCCATATTCAGGTCGGTCGGATTGTAAAGAGGGTCGAAGTAAGGAGGTTGTCGAGGTATGAAACCACCTGCAGAAAAAAAATTTTTTGGATCGATAAACGTGGATGGAAAAAAAATTATTATCATATTTTTCATTATTTTTAAGAAATTGAACAACACTCGACTGTGAATGGATAATAATGGAAAAAAATCCGGGTAATAAGGAAGAGAATCGAACGATTAATAAGAAAAAAATTAAGCATTAAATGATAATAAATGAATTAAGAAAATGATAATAAAAATATGAGAAATATAAATAACCTAAATTATAATAGAAAAATGATTCATGAAATAATATAGAAGAGTTATGATAAAAGAATAATATGGGAGAGAAAAAAGATAGAAACGGAAATAAAAATGGCAGAGAAAGAAATTGAACCAAACAAGGATATGCAGATTTTGGAGGCTGATAAAAGTCGTCACCTTCGGTTTCGCTGGGTGGACTGAAGTGATTTTCCTGCGTGGCAATGTCATAAAAATTGGCCATGGTACCGGCCACGGTTGGTCCGAGTTCCGGTGGGGAAAGTCCGACAGATCCCATGGGATAATTAGTCACTGGATCGGGATTTTCCTCTTCTTCCTTAACAACAGCGTCCTCAACTACAAACGGTATGATCCTGAACAAATAAAATTTTCAAATCATATCGTTTCAAAAATCATTGTTTTAAAAAATATACCGGGTGGTCCACTCAACGGTTGCACCGTTATAACTTCCAAAGTATGGGTTGCACGAAAAAATGTTGTACACAAAAGTTACATGGTTTTAAAGGGTGCACTACGTAGTGCATCAATTTTTTTCATAGGTCGTGGCGTTTCGAAAATTTAAAGGACAATCTTGTTTTTTTAAATAGATAATTCTATTTTTTATAGCTAAATATGGTGGAGAATCGAATTCTAAGTACAAAATTATTGACCTTTATCAGCCCTAAACCTAATAGCTAACGAGTGATTTCACTTTATTACTTGACCATTTTCTACAAAAAAATTTCAGGGTTTCAATCAAATTCCAAATTTCAAATTTCAAGGTTCAATCTCCAATTTGATATTACGTGAAAAAAATTTTCAAGTAATAAAATAAAATTACTCGTTAGCGATTATATTTAGGGCTAATAAAGGTCAATACTTTTGTACTCATAATTCGATTCTCTACCATATTTTGCTATAAAAAATATAGCGATCCGTTTAAAAAAACAAAGTTGCCCTTCAAATCTTCGCAACGCCTCGATCTATAAAAAAAAATTTATCCACCACGTGTGCACCCTTTTATACCATGTAACTTTCGTACATTACATTTTTTCGTGCAACGCATACTTTGTTAATTATAACGCTTATAAATTATATAAATATAACGGTATTAATTATAACGGTTAACAGTTATAAAAAAATTCTAACGCTGCACACGTTGCGTAAACCACCCTGTATATATTCTATTTCATTAAAAATATATATTTTCTCAAATTTAAAAAATAAACTTTTGATTCCATGGATTAAAAAAAGGTATAAAAAAATTTATTTTCAATTTCCAACGAAGCGAAATGAAAATCGAAGCATCTGGCTCGCCGTATTTCGGTCGTTATTATTCAACAACGGTTGAAATTTCGCCTTGCAAACGGAAGTCGAAATTAACGGGTCAACTCTCGCTTCCGGTTTGAACGCCGCGAGAGTTTGAACGCCTACTTCCGCGGACGCAACTCGGCTTCGGATTATATGGAATAGGGATATCGTACGACTCCATGGTTTAAACGGGGCCGAGTATACACAACCGCGATATAATCTCGACCTCTCCTCCCACATTTGCCCATTTGTCCCTCGTGCCAGAGCGTCTTTTCGCGAGGGAAGAAGAGGAAGAGAGAGAGAGAGAGAGCAGAACTGGAGCCTGGAGAATTAGTCGTGCTCCTTGCCGTCTGCCAACAGCTGGGACCTAACCACGCGGGCGAGCGGATTAATTCGAATTAAGGCCATTCCTGGATAGGGATGAGAATCATTTCTTCTTCTTCCTAACCTTACGATCCTTTTTCTCTCTCCCTCTCTTCGACTCGCTCCGCCATTACTCGACCCCGCGATTAATTAAAATCTCCGGCATTGACCGAAAAATACGCTGCTTCTTCCACAGCCATTGATATTTCGTAACGATGCTTGACATCTTTATTACCAATGGAAAAATTAATTAATTTATCGATGAACAATGGAGATATAAATGTTGATCGATGGTGATATTTTTTTTTCGGATATTATTGTTTTTATCGTTTTTATAATTAGTTTTTTTTTGAGAAAATTGTATGCTAGTTCAAGCGGGAAGGATTTGAAGTCGGAGTGTATTTTGAAATCCGCAAGCCCGTCGAAATAATTTATTTCGAAAAATCATGGACTTTTTAAAAGTTTGTCTAATATTTATTTTACGAAGGACCAGAGAGGTTGCATAAATTTCGATGCCAATTAAACTGAAAACCGGAATTTTAATGGTTAATTTAATCTCAAGATCATTTTGATATTGAAATTGTTTTTTTGTGAACCTTGCTTGTTTAAAAATGAGCGATTTGGAATTAATTTTATGACTAACTCGAGAATTAATTGATATAGAGTCTTGTCTTACTTCATCCTCCATCGTTGTACTAATTTCTCTGTTCAAATAAAAACTAAAACTAATTTCTAAAACGAAATTTCTACCTCAAATCCACAATAAAATAATTTCTAGTAATAAAAATATTCGTCAAAATACGATAAATAGACGTTAGAAAAAGAACCTGCGTGCAAGATTATCCATTTTCCTAGCGATCGAAGCCCTAAAAAACCAACCCCTTTCTCCGTCCCCTAAAATCACTACAACGATGACAAATCAAATACGAAAAAAAATGTTTCGTACAAACGAAGCGAAAAATAAAAAAATAAACGAAATAACCAACGAAAAAAAACAAAAAAAGGCGTGTGCTGACTAAAATTAATCCAAAAATAATCTAAAGAACTACTCAAAAATGAAAAAAATAAACGAAAAAGAAAATAAAAAAAGCGAGTCGGTTGATTAAAATTATTCCGAAAATAGCAGTAATAAAAAAACCGATTTTGGTTTTTTTATTACTGCTGTTATACAAACGAAGCGAAAAAAAAACGAAATAACCAATAAAAAAAACCAAAAAAAAGGCGTGAGCTTAATAAAATTAATCCAAAAATAACCTAAAGAAGTATTAAAAAATTTAAAAAAATAAACGAAAAAGAAAATAAAAAACTAGGTTGACTAAAATTAGTCCAAAAATAACGGCAGTAATAAAAAAAAAACCAAAATCAACTGACCTAACGTTCGGCAACGATGGCGGAATCGTGGGTTGACTGTACTCGTAATCATAATCGTCGCCTTTTTTACGAGTGATATTGAGAATAGCTTCGATATCCGGTGGAATTGATCTCACAGGATTCGTCGTGACTCCTCGAACCGGAGCCACCGAAACGTTTCTCGACAACGTCACATTCATCGATAAAACATCGTCCCGCGTATCATCGGAAAATTTCTCCGAATTATCCTTTTCGATCGATAAACCGTCGTTGGAAAAATTCGACGATATTTCCGATGATTCCGAACAATTAATCGTCGCGCCGATAATTTCCAAACCGCCTCTCGTAATCAAATGATTATTCTTGGGTTTATCGCGAATCGTCGTTGTCATCGTTGGAACCAAAATCGTCGTGTGATCCGACGATTCTTCGGCCACAATTTCAATCGTCGAATTTTCCGAAATCGGCAATTCCGTTCGATTCTCATTTTTCGAAAATAAAATCGATTCCGTTTGATCCGAAAACGTTACGAAATCGTCGAAAATCGTCGTTTCAATAGTCGTGGATTCGTAATTATCGTTAATTCGTGTTGTATCGAAATTCGAAGTTTCCGAAATTTCCGTTGTTTCGAAAATTGTGGAATCTTCGATCGTTAAAGTTGTTTCTTGCTGCGTCGTCGATGATTTTTCGTAATCCATCGTTTCCGTGGGTATTTCGTTGTTCATCGTTTCCGTTTCGTGACGGGTTATTGTCGTTGGTTCGTTCGTTAAAGTCGTCGTGGAAATTTGTTCCGAAATTGTCGTTGATTCGACGAGAGGGAAATTTTCGGTTGTTTCGGGATTGATTTCGATCGTTCGGGATTTTATTGGAGTTTCGAGGGTGAATAAAATCGATGAAGATTGCGGTTGATGGGTTTTGTGACCCCGACCTTCGACCGTGGAATTAACGATGGTTTCGTATTCATCGTAATCCTCGTGAAACTCCTCCTGTTCCGAGTTCTTCGGTTCTTCGTCGTTGGGGTCGTTCGTGTCCATCGACTGGGGCACGCAAGTTCGAACGGATTAAACTCAAAGTTACGATTAATTTACTTCTGGACTTGGGGATTTTTTTTTGTTGCTTTTCTTTGGGGTTTTGACCGTTGGCTGGCGTGATGGGGTCAAAAGGCCTTAAGCAAAATCAACGGTAAGACCCTTTACGATAAATATAATAAATAATAAATAAAATAATAAATAAAATGATAAATAAAATAATAAATAAAATAATAAATAAAATAATAAATAAAATAATAAATAAAATAATAAATCAATACGTTTTTTCCGAAAGCCACTTTCGGGCAATTTTTTTTTTTTTAAGTGAAGTATTTCAAGAGTATTCGGTTCGATTTTGAAATTAGAATAATGAAAAATGGGGTAGTTTCGATTTTTCGGGTGAAAATCGACGATTTTGCGTTTTTTTCGCGTTCAACATTTTTTTTCGAAGCAAATATTGATCTTGAACCAAATGACTTATAGCACACTTCAAAGGGAGTATTGGAAAGATATGTGATAATTTTTTTCAAGTGAAAAAAATCGGTTGGTAAGTGGCAGGAATCCTTTTTGTATGCTTGGGGTTGAAAGGACCTCAGCATGACAGCCAAGGGTTGAATACAGTGCAAGGGTTGAGGGTGAACGTTTTTGGAAAGAACGGTTGTGTTTTTCGATTTCATTGACTGGAATGAGCGACACTTGATTGTGAATGAGTGGATATTATATGAAATTAAGGTGACAGATGAGATGTAAAAAATTAATCAGACGAAAATGAAAGATTGGGTACAAAAATTTAAGAAAAAAAATATGTGATGGAAATTATTATAGAAAAATTTTATGCGATAGAAGAAGGATAGACAGAAAAAAAAGAAAAAAGACAAACAAAAAAAAAGAAATCAACAAATTATAATAAAATTATAATTTTATAGAATAGCAATGATAATTAAAAAAACAATACAGAATGATATAAAAGAGTTAGGATCGAAGAATAGATTAATTGACGCAATTCTTTGCGAGAGGTTGAAAAACGTACGAAAAAGTTTGTTTCCTTCCGAAACTTGGCATAATCCTTGCTGATAAAGGCGTAGGAGGCGTAATTCTGGGCTGCTTTGACCTCGATGCTGCCACCTACAAAAAAATGTGGAAATAAAACTTGTGCAGGCTCACTAAAGTACAAAATAATTCATGGAAAACCTTCTCTCACCCCAGATTCTATCAATAAGTT
This sequence comes from Sussaba pulchella, assembly GCA_963971145.1. Lineage (NCBI taxonomy): Eukaryota > Metazoa > Arthropoda > Insecta > Hymenoptera > Ichneumonidae > Sussaba > Sussaba pulchella. Next base: position 6,318,409 of record OZ020178.1, read on the forward strand.
TCACTATCTGAAAGTGAACTTTGCACGTCCTGTTTTTCGTTGTTAATATAATCCTCATTCATTCGGATTAGTTAAAATAATATAACCCAACCAGACGAAAATTTTTTCAACGAGAATAAAGAACGGTAAATAAAAAATAATAAACCCTCAGGGCTTTGGTCGATACCTCTTTGACAATAATTTAAAAAACGATATAAAAAAATCAAAACTAAATTAACAGCAATATCAGGAAGAAGAAAAAAAATATGTATTATAATATTGCCAATAAATGTTTTCCACTACTAAATAAATAACCAACAAAATTACTAAATTAATATTAACGTTAAATAAAATAAAAAAGATTATATAAATATTAAAATGAATACCTAAATAATGAAATAACAAATTAAAAAAAAAAAAATACATATAAAACGTAAAATTACTACTAAATTACTGCTGTTATGTTATTATTACTGCTAAATTATTATTAATTATTATTTTATTGAAATATAAATAATAGAATAAATTGTGAAGGAGGGGGTTGGGCTGGACGAGAGGAAGTGGGAGTTCAAGTTGGATGAATCGAAACGGAAGTTGACGACTCACTGCAGTTGTAGGTCGAGGGACAGCAGTGTCCTTCGCGAACGATCGGCATGCAACCCTGAAGCGGCGGTGCGCACGACAGCGGAACGCAACGAACTCCTCCCATGGCGCAAAAGCAATTGTCGCACTCCGACTTGTGAGCAATGTCCCTCACCATCTCTCCCTCGTCGTACGTTCGACTGTCCACGCGGCAGCCTTAACGAGGCGATAACGAAAAGAAGCAATAAAAAGGATACTTTGTTTTTTTTTTGTAAAAGAAAACAAAATCGAACCATGTGCAGAACGAGACAATGGTGTAATTTTTTTTTTTTTGCATGAAAGAAAAGAAAGATTGCTTTAATGGTTGAGGCAACGAACCGTTTCCGAACGACGAGGAGCCGAGACTCGGTACCGAGTGGTGAGCCGAATCTGGAAAACAACGAATGTGAATTGATACAAACGCGAGGATGGAAAAAAAATTCAGTGATATTTTTTTTATTTCCAAAATCATTCACAAAAATTTGATAATATATAGACATTTTTCGAGAAATTTTTTTTTTTTAGTGACTCGTCCATTGGTCAATTATCGCTCTATTATATAATGATAATAATGATAATAGGAAAAAATTAATGAGAAAAAACAGCGAAATTGATTAATAATTTCTCTCCAAGACAATGCATCGAGAAATTGTTGGTAAAATAAATATATATCGAAAGTATATTTGAATAATAATAATAATAATGATTATTATTATTATTATTGTTATTATTATTATTAATAATATTAATATTATTGGTCATTATTATTAATTAATAATATTAATATTATTATTAATAATATTATTTGATATTATTAATTATTATTAATTTCCGATTTAATAATTTATTTATTTATTAATAATATTATTTATTATTATTAATTTCCGATTAAATTATAAATTTATTTATTAATAATAATAATTATGATTATTGTAATTATTAATAATAATAATTATGATTATTGTTATTATTATTGATAATAATAATTATTATTATTATCATTATTAATAATAATAATTATTATTATTATCATCATTATTAATAATAATAATTATTTCTATTATTATTATTATTTTTCGATTTTCCTTCCTATGTAAATTTATTTTCCCAAAAATTTCTGGATGAAGAGCTTCAGAGGAAAAGTATCAATTAATTTAGCTGTTTTTTCTTCCCGTTACTGCTTTTTTCAACCAATGAGAAAATGTACCTCAGTAAAAGACTCGAAGGTTAAATGACCAGAAATATTCGAGCACACGAGCTTACTGAATGACCCACGAAAATGTGTTGAAAAATTCAAAAAGCTCTTTCGTGCTTGGAAATGAAATTTTTACGAAGAGAGAAAGGATGAGAGAGAGGGAAGGAAGCTGCAGAGAGAGAGAGAGAAAGGGGGTAGAGACGTCGTCATTTATTCGCCATACTCACTGGTACAGTTGTAAGCAACGGGGCAACACGAGTGGGGCTCGTAGAGCGGAGTGCATCCGGCCAAAGGAAGTAAGCATCTGGGTCTGAGGCATCTCCTGTTGCCGGATATGCAGTAGCAATACTCGCATCTCCGGGATCCCATCATTGCCGAGCCCGGGGCGTATCGCACGCCTTCGTGCAGGCAACCTTGCCAAATAAAATAATAACCAATTATACATATATTTATTTTTAGTGTGGTTTTGGAGCTTTGGCCGCATTACCTCCTCGTAGTTTTTTTTTTTTTTGCGTTGACGATAGACGACTTCTCGTTTTAATTCGTAATTCCTTGATTAACCCTTCTACCACCCACCTATTTTTTCGATCAAAAATCACACAGGGCCGATTTGACCCTGCGCAGACTTTGACGGACCGCCATTTTTAATCGACCCTTGCGACCGCGGCGCAAAAATTCTCAAATATACTTCAAACACTGTTATATCAATTGATATTAATAAAAACTACGATTATAATTATTCACACGCATAAAAAAATTCATGAACATTTTTATTGATTTTGTTTCAAAAATCATGTTTACAAAAAAAGGGGGGTTAACGTTCCCTCCCGCCCTTTTAGGGATTCTGCGGAATTTTTCCTCAATTAAAAATCTTTCCAAACTTCATTACAACGCCTTTCCTCAATGTCATCCCTAATACGAATCAAAACCAGAGTTCATCCATCGCCAACGCTAAAAACCCCCAATTTTTTCCATCTCTCTATTCAACAGTTATTTATTCGTCCCCCATTAATATTTCTTCGATTTTCAAACATTTCTTTCCAAAGAAATATCGAGCGAACCCACGTAGCTTTTGAAATTGGAATCTGAGATAGGTCGACGTCGTCGTAGCGACAGCGAAGTTTACGAGTCCGTCGTTCGTGGCTTTTTTCGCGTATCGCGTGATCACGTGTACAAGCACGAACGTGGATATCAAGGTTTGCCGAAGAAAGGAGCGCACGGAAACGTTGTACAGGGCCTTTGGTTTCTCGCTTCTTCCTCGTGCTATGGCGGAGGCGTGAGGGGGTAGGGGGAGAGGGAGCGAAGGGGTTCTTTTGGTCCTTGCGTGAGCCGGAAATTCGCGTGGGACGCGAGAGTGTACGACTAATTACGAGAACGAGAACAGGAGCCGACGAGAAGCTGTTTTTAAAGAAGGGGTGGGAGGCGGAGTAAGGCGAGGGGTCGAGGAAAGGGGTGGCAGCTGTTGGCTCTCGGCCTGCTGCCGACCATTAGTTAGATACGGAAAATTAACGGGGTCTGCTGCATTGTAGGTTGAATTTGACCTCCCACCCCCACCCCCCATCTTGCTCTTACCATCCACGACACGCCAGGGGGATGAAATGTTGCTCAACACATTTTTAATGACGAGTTCGAATATATGAGTGTGCATGTGGGATTCGATGATGATTGAATTATCTGATTTTGACATTTTCGTGAGGATTTTTTGTGAGAAAATTTTTAGCGTGAGTAAAATGTGTAAAATAGTTATGCAACGGATTTTTAATTACGTATTGTTGGAATATTTGAATCCGGATGTATTTAGGACGATTGAATTATTTTATTTTGTAATTTTCGTGAGGAATATTTTACGTGCGAAAAATTTTAATCTGGAATTCATCGAGAATATATAATTTGAATGATAGATTTGTATTTTTGATACATTTCGTTTTGTTATTACGAAAAAACATATTAAATAAAAAATTGAGAAACATAAATAACCTAAATTAAAATAGGTGGTAAGTTATTTCTAAATTAAACAAAACTCAGTTATATTATTTAGGTTATTCAGATTATTTATTAGATTATTAAAATAGGTGCTAAGTTATTTCTAAATTGAGCAAGACTCAGTCATATTATTTTAGTTATTTAGATCATTTATTAAATTATAAAAATAAGTGCTAAATTATTTCTAAATTGAGCAAAATGCAGTCAAATTATTTCCACCAACCCTTACCCCAAAAATCCACAAAAAAAGTCATACTCCCTTCCCCAAATTCCATAATTTGCAAAAAAATAAATTACCCCAAACTACATGCACCAATTTTCCCTCCCAAAAACAAAATCTATCTAACCAAACGGAAAAATACCCGCGAATCTCAGGAAAAAAAAAGATATCTCAAAAACGAAACAAAAAATCTTTCCCAAAAAAAAAAAAACCAGAACAAGCGCAACCGTGCGAGGAAGCAAAAAAGCCGGATTGAAAAGAGACGTCAGAGTAACCAACGAGCGAGTAATAAATCACTCGGAGAGTGCGTTATACCATTATCGTGACTTCTGATGTCCTTGGAAGGATCGCGCCGGGCGGTCACGTTGCTCTCATCTGGAAAGATTTAATGGACAGGCCGTTCGTGAGATATAAATCCTTGCGAAAGGACGAGGCAAAGAAGGATGAGAAGGGGGGGAGAGTGCTCCGTGAGCCAAAGCTCGAGAAGTCGGGGACGAAGAGGGCGAAGGGATGAGAAGGGAGGAGGAGGAGGCGGCGTGTTGGAGGAAGAGGATGAAAAGCCCTCCGTCCGGGAAGGGAAGGAAGGGTGGCGCACGGCCCACCGTGTCCGGATCCTTCGTCATACTCACGGGAATCCCCGCAGACGAGTTCGGCGCAGCATGCGTTATCCCGCGGGGATCTCGTGGTGCAACCGGAAGGCGGCGGACTCGGCAATCGCGGACACACTCGGAGACGACATCGCAGCGAACCCTCGTTGCATCGACATCGCAAACACGGCTCCGTCGTGTTTACCACCTCGGATTCCTGGTAACGCTTCCCCTCGTACCAACAACCTGATCGAAAACAACGAAAAGGAAATAAAATGAATATGGATTCGTGTATAAATGAACGACATTCGGGAATTTGAGACGGATGAGAAATTTTTCTTGTTGATTTTTTTTTTTTCGGAGTTTTCGAACGATGATGAGAGGTCGGAATTTAACGTTGAAATCAAATTGAAATGAGGTTTTTTTCTAGGCATTTAGTGTATTTGAGATTTTATATTTGGCGATTTATTTTTTTATATTTTATGGAACTAAGGCAATTGCTTGAGGAATTTATATAAACCGAGAATGACTCATAGAATAGTTCTAATTTCTAATTGTCTAATTGAATAATAATTTTGAGAATAAAAAAGGTTATTATTATTATTATTATTATATTATTATTATTATTATTATTATTATTATTATTATTATTATTATTATTATTATTATTATTATTATTATTATTATATTATTATTATATTATTATTTTTATTATTATTATTATTATTATTACTATTATTATTATTTCCCAAGGGTGAATCGAAACAATTAAAGAATTCAGATCAATGGAATGAATGAAGAAAAATAATCCAAATAATTAATCTCATTAAAAATGACTCGAGACGTCTCATTGAAAATTCATCTCGAAAAAGGACTCGCAAATATATTTCCCCCATTTTCCCGTACCCGCCGGAACGTTCCGCCAAATCCACCGCACAATGTCACTCCAATGCTTTTTTTTTCTTTTTTTTCTTATCGGATCCACCGATAAAGCTCTTTTCCTGACGTTTTTTATTTTATTTGTTCATTCTTTTTCTCCGCAACCAAGGCAAACCACAAACGCGATTCCGATCCTCGCCCACAGAATCCCGATCCGTGGTACGAATACACGATGTATCGGTTGTTCGGAATAATGAGAAAACAAGAGAAACAAAAAGTAGAAACAAAAAAAAAATGGCGAACGAGAGGTTAAAGTAGGTGCTCCGAGGTCAGTAAGAATCTCGACATCCCTTACTCTCTTTTCTTTTTATCTCACTCTCTTTCTCTCTCTCTCTCTCTCTGTTCCATAGACACATTTCTTATTTAAATATTAATAATAATAATAAATTAATATAATGATAATTATACATTATATATCATTATTGTATTAATTACAGTTCAAATTTGTTTACATTTCTTTCTTATTCTATAACATTTTCCTCTCTTTCTCTCTCTCTCTCTCTCTTCCTCTTTTCCATAGAGAATCTTTCTATTTTTCATAATAATCATTTAGTATAATAATAATTCCCATACATTATATATCATTATCATATCAATTGGCATTAGAGATTATCTATACTTCTCTATTTGTGTATAATATATTTCCCCTCCTCTCATTCTCTCTCTCTCTCTCTCTCTCTCTCTCTCTCTCTCTCTCTCTCTCTCTCTCTCTCTCTCTCTCTCTCTCTCTCTCTCTCTCTCTCTCTCTCTCTCTCTCTCTCTCTCTCTCTCTCTCTCTCTCTCTCTCTCTCTCTCTCTCTCTCTCTCTCTCTCTCTCTCTCTCTCTCTCTCTCTCTCTCTCTCTCTCTCTCTCTCTCTCTCTCTCTCTCTCTCTTTTTTCACTTTCTCTCTCTCTCCCTCTCTCCTCCGCCACGATACTCTCAACGGTCCTCAGCCTCATAGTACGAAATAAAACCAACACTCATTCATTCTCTCTCTCGCTCTCCCTCCCCTCTCCTCCCCACGCCCCGCATTCACGGTCGCGGCATCACACACGTTGTAATTATCAATTCGCGTGTTGCAACGTACACGATGTATATCCGGAGTGGCGAGTGTTGGCCGTTCGATCGATGCAAGATAGAGAATTATTAGCCGGTATCGCGAAACGCGGGGGAGCGGAGAATCGCACAAGGGAGCCGGGGAAAGGCGGCGGGGGAGAGGGGTTCTATGGATGCACTCGTCGAGACAGCCTCGAGAGGACGAAGCCCTCCGTGCGCATCGGGAGAATGCACCGTGTAGCGCTTGGCTGGCTGGCTTGCCCGGCTGATACGACGCACACAGCCTCAACGTCGAGTAGAAAGAGCCGGCAAAACGGTTCAACGGAAGACCGTAGAACTCGCCGCGTACCGAGCAAACTCTCGCGGGGAGAGTCGGGAAGGCCGGGGGGGGGGGGGGGGCGAGGGAGAAGGGAGGTAAAGGGAAGAAGAGAGTTAAACGAGGAAAGAAATAAGTTTGCCGGGCGGTTCTGCAATTAACGTTATACAATTAGCGATTAATTACCACGCGTCTGGGGTGGATACAGAAGGGACATTGCCCGGAGACATGAGAAAAAAAAAGATAGCGGTGAAAAAGTGGAAGTAAAAAAAATGTTAAATAATCGCCCGAGGGGCGAACGGGTGAGGGGGAGGATGGGGTTATGAAAACGGAAGAAGTTTCGCGGCCGTTGGGTCTCGACTGTTGTACTTGGGAGGATACACAGATATGGATAATTGTACGTGGATTAACCCTTAACGATCGTGAGGGGTCGCGGTGGACCCCACGATACTTTTGCGGTTGAATGGGTGTGAAAATTTGTGGATAAATAAAATGGGATGAATAATTCTAAGGTCTTTTCGTAATTGAGTTGAATTTTGATTTTGGTTTTTTTCTTTCGAAAGTTTCTTATCTTCGTAGTTAAAATTTTAGGAACTTTTTGAAGCATGCACTATCGCGACGATTTTTATCCTTAAGTATGGTATCGTAACTAAAATATTTTGAAAAAATATTCAAATTCGAAAAACTTATCTTCGTAAAAAAATCGTCGATTTGCGGACATTTTTTCAAATTTTTTTTAACTACGTTAAAATTATAATGTTCGAAAAAAATGAATTGCTCCTAATCTTAGAAGATTCGAAGAATATCCTAGCATTTTTTAAATTCCAAAAAAATGAAAACACTGATTTCGGGCGCAAGTTTTTCGCTTGGAGGTCGAAAACCGTCTCCGCGACGGTTATGAAAAATTTTACCGAATTGCGATGCGATGGTCGAGGGTTAAGCAAATATTATCTCACAGCGATGCAACGGATGCTTCAGGGGGGGGGGGGCCTTTAAGTGGCTCGCGGGGTTGAAACGGGTTTGCAGGGATCGTTTCGTTGGCGTCCGATGTGGTCCCAGATGGTTTCTCGGATTCTACGCTTTGATCGGCTTGCCTATGAGCCGGACTCGATTATGATGAGGGCAGAGAGGGATTAAGGGAAGGGAGGGGAGGGTTGTGAGAGGAATGAGTCGGCAGAGAGAGAGAGAGAAAGAGAGAGAGGGAGAAAGAGAGAGAGAGAGAGAGAGAGAGAGAGAGAGAGAGAGAGAGAGAGAGAGAGAGAGAGAGAGAGAGAGAGAGAGAGAGAGAGAGAGAGAGAGAGAGAGAGAGAGAGAGATATTGGTTTGCTCCGCAAACGTAGATCTTCCGTGAATGTGGCGGCAGGCCGGTAAGGGAAGGAAGAGGATTAATAGGGGTGGGAAGGTGGAGGACGCATTCTCGAGGAAATTAGGCGGAAGCACCGCGATTGATGTGCGGCGAGGATCGAAGAGGATCTTGAGAATTTGAAAACAGAGACGGAACAAGGAGTCGGTTGGGTTTGGTGAGAACAACGCTGCGACGATAGGAAGCCGCTGCTGACGTCTTTGGGATTCTCAGTATTTGAGGAGATCCTCGTTGCATCGACGAATTTGCGGGTTGTCGTGTTTGGGGTTTGCGAATGAGGATTGTCGGGCATCGGCCGGGCTGGTTCGTATTGGCTCGATGGTAATTTACGTTGTTTATTCTGTTATCGCGAGATTGTACAATCTTTTGAAAATTTCATTTTCTTTTCGTTGTTTCGTTTTTCTTTTTTTTGAAGTTCAGGATAGAACGTCGACGTAGCTAGGGAAATATTCGGTCGGAAATTTATTCGATACTTTTTGTTCTCTTGAGATCGAATGATTTTGGGTAAAAATTAAAAAAACCAAAAAAAAATTAAGAATAAATTGATTTTCGAGATGAGAGATGCCTAATAGCGCGATCGAAAATATTTCCCAAACATTTTCTAGAACGAAATAACGTATTAAAAACTCAAACGATTTTTAATAATTCATTTAAAAAAAATAAATGATTAAATAAATAAAATAGAATGAACGGGAACCTCATTATGATTTTTCTTTCGTAATCACTCCCCAATAATTCTCAAAATCCATCCACAATCCTCTCTCTCGGTTTAAAATCTTCTGAAATATTCATACAACATTCCCACCCGACGTTAACAAAAATCCACCAAACGGTCCAAACCCAGTATCGATCGGAAAATTCATAAAAACCGCAAATTTTCCCCTCGACAAACACGTCACAGACACGTGGGCGGATAAACACGATCATCCGAAAATCCCGTTGACGTTACCGGGAACGTTGCCCCATTAAGCCAAGTTTCGTACGGATAACGTGATTGTCGGACGATCGCGCCAATCATTACACGCCTATACACACACACACACACACACACACACACACACACACACACACACACACACACACACACACACACACACACACACACACACACACACACACACACACACGCACGCAAACTCACACACACTTAACCACGCAAACCTACAAGAGAACCCTAAGTATCTCAAACTACAGCTCGTAGCTTTCCCACTTTGACGTTGTTACGTAAGTATCCGTCGTCGTCGAGACTCCGAGTAGGATCGTCTTGTTCCGACGCGGCGTACCGAGGTAAGCGATATTGCAACGAGGGGTCGAATCCTCGTCGATGCTTACGCGTAATCGATAGGCCATTTTCTATGCTTTTTTTCTGCTTAGAACCAGGAAGGGTTCGTTCGATCGATGAACGTGCATTGAAAAAATTATTTTTCAAACAAGTAACTAGAAATTATGAGTATGGAAATAATAATAATTAATATTACTACAAATTCAAACAAATTCATCTGAATTATTGGGAGATCTGTGATAATTAACGACGATGAACTATAATTTTTATTAAATATTCGAATTCACTGTAAAACAATGATTTATGTGAATTATTTATTATTACTATTATTATTATTTTTTCGTTGGTAGGGTTGGTGATGGACGATCTGTTTAATTTATTTTGTTTTTTACGTTATTATTATTATTATTATTATTATTATTATTATTATTATTATTATTATTATTATTATTATTATTATTATTATTATTATTATTATTATTATTAGTGAAGATATAAGTAATTCAGATAAATTATAAATAATTAATTTGAACTAATGTTTTACAATAGAAATTCGAATAATCATTAATAAATCAATCATTAATAAATTAATCATTAATATAAATTATATTGATTAATATTATACATTATTGTTTAATATTTCTTAAATTAATTAATGAGATAGAATATTCGACAGAAATAATAATTCATGATCCTTCGATAATGAAACTACATCAAATCCATTTTCATTGATTAAATTCCGATATCCATTCATAACATACGAGAAGACCCTGAACGGGATCTCAAACCCAAGATCCACTTGATAAATCAGCGAGGACTGGGAAATAAATCTGCGACGTCTGTCGATTTACACACATACACTTCCATCACCTTCATCAAAATTAAAAAAAATAAAAACAATTTGAATAAACAAAAAAACAAAACGAAAAATAAAACCCAACGTCGTAATCGCGTGATCGTGAACGATTAATAATTTTGTTTTTTTAAACAGCACCAAGCACCCATGGAGTCGCCCACATTTTCTTTGAATCGTCGGGGTTACGTGTTTTAATTACCGAGAAACCGAAGACATTTTTTTTTGTTACGTTGACTCTCTGCGGGTTTGGATATTTTACACGCGACGGCTTCGCGCGAGGGTGGAAGCGCGGCGAGAGGTGGGAAAGGGGGAGGAGGTAATCGATAGGTCCGATCGTCACTGACCCATCGAACGAGAAAACCCGCGCATCGGCATCTCGCACACCGCCGCTTCCACAGCTTCCTCCGTTTCTTTTGTCGTTCGTTTTTTTTTCTTCTTCTTCTTCCTCCTCGTCCTCGTCATTTCTCCTCCAACGACGCGTTGCCATATTCCGGTTCAACGTCCGATTGTGCCCGACTATACGCGACTCTTGCGCCTACGTGACTTTTGCAACCTGCGTCCCTTCGCACGTGTTCGTTATTGATACGCATGTGAACGTTCGAACCTATGTGCAACGATATAAATCGTCGTGAGCGGTGTTCTCCCTCTTTACGCCGCTGAGTCGTGTCCGACGTTTATTATTATACGAGAATGCGTTATTGGATTATTATCGTTATTCGACAATTTATTATTGAATCATTATTATTATTCGATAGTTTATTATTAGATTATTATTATTATCAGATTATTATTATTATTATTATTATGGAATTTATTATGAAATTAGTATTGTTATTATTCGAGAATTTGTTATTGAATTATCATTATTATTATTCGAGAATTTATTATGATATTATTATTGTTATTATTCGAGAATTTGTTATTGAATTATCATTATGATTATTCGAGGATTTATTATTCAATTATTATTATTATTATTATTATTCGAGAATTTATTATTCAATTATTATGATTATTCGAGAATTTGTAATTCAATTATTGTTATTAGTATTCGAAAATTCATTATTCAATTATTTTTATTATTATTCCAGAATTTTTTACTTGATTATTGTTATTATTATTCGAGAATTTTTTATTCAATTATTATTATCATTATTCAAGAATTTATTATCCAATCATTATTATCATTATTCAAGAATTTATTACTCAATTATTATTATTAATATTCAAGAATTTTCTAATTCAATTATTGTTAGTATAATTCGAAAAATTATCATTTGATTATTATTATTATTGTTATTATTATCCGAAGATTTATTATTCAATCATCATTATTATTGTTATTACTATTCCAAGATCTATTATTCAATGATCATTATTATTGTCATTATTATTCGAAGATTTATTATTCAATTATCATTATTATTATTCGGGGGATTTATTATTCTCAGTATTATTATTATTTAGATTGCCATTATTTCTATCCGATTTGGTCGAATAATTTTTTTCTGCGAAAGCTGGACGAGTCCCCGTCGTCGAGAGAGGGACGAGGGACAAGGGGGGACACCATTCAATTAGTAGCGAGGAATTTTTTTTTCATTCATCCATCCCAACTGCATTTATATAGTATTCAGTGAATCATTCGTCTTATTCAACGGGCGACTCGATCTTAGTTTTTTTTTTTCAATTTTTTTTTATCTCCACTTCTTCCGTGGAATAATAAATCACCGGCGGATGAAAATCTCACCGGAAGAGCCGAGGAAGCGAGGGGGGGAGGAGGAGCGATGCGAAAATATACATGCGGGGGTGAAAAGAAATTTGAAAAAAAAAAAATGAAAATAAAAATAAATAATTTAAAAAAAATGATGCGATAAAATGAGAAGAATAAAAAAGAAACGAGAAGAAGAGGAGCATTAATAATAATGAGAAATTGAAGAGAGGCTGAGACGGAGGTTCGATAATTCGCAACACCCTCGATAATACTTTTCCTCGTTGTATATATTATCGCGTTGCGTTCGTGTTACGCGGAGACATTTATGTTCGCGAGACGCGTGGGTGTTTCCTGGACCCGGGACACACCTGGCGAAGCCACGGGATGTCGAAGGGAACCCGGAGAACGGGACCCCCAAGGGATATTGCTCCGGCTATATTTAGCTACCGGGATGATCGAGCATCCAACCTTCGTTAACTTTTCATTGCCATTCTATTTACAAACAATAATTATCCCAACGGATTCGCGGAAACGATTTTTTTTCTTCTTCATTATTCTTTCATTTTTTCTTTCGACCTCCTTTTTCATCGAAGGCTGATCGAATTTTGTCAAAAATTTCGTATCTTTCATTCGTGTAATAAATTGTTGAGCAAAATAACAAAAATTAATAATTCTCAGGAGAGTTGAAAATAGGGAGTTAATAATTAAAATAGTTAGTTAATGGTTGAAATTGTTGATAAAAGTAGTTAGTTAATAGTTAAAATAGTTGATGAAATGGTTAATCAATAGTTAATATTGATAAAATAATATTGATAGAAATAGTTGGTTGACAGTTAAAATAGTTGATAAAAATAATACCTATTTTTCATATTAATAGTTATTGATTGAAATAGTTTGGTATAGTTAGTTGGTCTTTAGAGTTTATAAAATAGTCTGGGAGTAAAAAAATAAGGAAATAAGTAATATCTGAAGGTAGTTAAAATAGTTGATAATTTAAATTCTCACAAACTTAACAAATCAATGATAATTAATGACAATAATAATAAACGTAATAAAAAATAATAATAATAATAATAATAATAATAATAATAATAATAATAATAATAATAATAATAATAATAATAATAATAATAATAATAATAATAATAATAATAATAATAATAATAATAATAATAATAATAATAATAATAATAATAATAATAATAATAATAATAATAATAATAATAATAATAATAATAATAATAATAATAATAATAATAATAATAATAATAATAATAATAATAATAATAATAATAATAATAATAATAATAATAATAATAATAATGTTAATAATTTATAACAATAATTTATGATTCTTAGAGAAAATGTTTGTTATCATCGACGAATCTAATTACAAACAAAACTAATCTGAACGAAAGATCAACCATGAAAAAAAAATTACATCGGATATGGCTTCTCGCGACGGACGAGAAAAAAAAAGATAAAAGCGAGAAAAAAAATGTAAAGTGTGAAGCATGCGAAAGCGAGCGAGGGAGAGATAGAGATAGAGAAGGAGAGAGAGGGAACATTGCAGCCGTGAACGGCAACGACTTTTCGAAAGATGAAAGGCGGAGGACTGTGCGCGGGGCTAACATCGGGACCGGGGTCTGGGCCAGGTCGCGGGCAAGTCTCCGCTCGATGAATGGAGTACCGGAACAGGTTCTGAAACTTATGCAACAATAAACGACGAGTGCGGCGGTCGAGCATCAACCCGTTGACCACCGTACACCAATGCCCGTACCTTCTTCGAGAAACACCTGGCGCTGATTTATTATTGTCATTATTGTTATTATTATCATCATTATTATTTTTACGCCGGATTTATTTTTCGTCGTGCATTCATTGATGATCTGAAAGCTGCTTGATCGTATTTTCGTCCCGATAAACGTGTTGTATAATAATTAATAATAATAATAATAAAAATAATAAATAATAAATAAATATATATATATAAATAAATAAATAAATGATAAATAATAATAATACTAACAATAATAATAATAATAATAATAAATAGATAAATCTTTACATTATAATTTTATTGACATGTTCGGATAAATAGCTCTGAATAAAAAATATCTTATTTTAAGAATGCAATTATATAATCAGATTTGAGTTCCTTCACAAAAATAAAAAAATATTTTTATCATAGTTGGTAGGCTTCCAGCGGTTTAAGCCAATAGTTAACAATTTAAATTTTGCTACATAATTTTAGGGTTAGTATGAATATAAAATGTTTCCTATCCATACAAGAACATCAAAAGAGCATTTTTAGAAACTTGTGGGAACAAAAATTATATCTATGCTGTAAATACCATCGAAAGATACTTTTCAAGAGTAATCAAACGCGTCCACATTCTTCATCGCAATCTTTTTTACCAAACCCTCGACCGTGGAATTCGGAAAAAATGTCGATTGCTATATTATTCATCGCAGTAATTGACGTTACGATAAGCCGAAAAAAATAAATAAATCGAAAAAGTCCCGTGAAAATATTGCCGGGCGTCGATTCGAGTTCGTTGAATTACGACAAGGAGAGCGTCGAACGATCGACCACCGGGTCGACGAGGTCCGGGCGAGAAGTGTACCGCCCGGGCAATAATTCGCGCTTGTTATCCGAGTTCCGAGTCGAATAGGACTCGCGAGACCGAAGTTTCTGAAAACGCGTCGAATGGCCTACGAGAGAAGTACGAGCTCGCGCAGAAACGAGAGCCGATGGGAATTATTTGTATTGCCGGCAACGATATTTAGCTCTTCCGTCCGTTTCTCGTCGTCCAATCGAAAAACGATCTGCGATCTACGAATCGCGGCCGCCATTCTCGGGCGAAATAAATCGATGATTTTCTCACTCTCTTTTTTCTGACTCCGAATTTGAGACAATGTACGATGTTCTATGTGGAAGTTAGGATTGATGTAAATAGTCGGTTGGTAGTTGAAATAGTTGATAAAGATAAATTAGTTAATTGTAATTATTATTGTTATAATAATAATAATAATAATATTTATTTTAATGATGATAACGATTATAATAAAAATAATAATAATAATAATAATAAATAATTGTTGGAATATTTAGCTACGATTTAAAATAGTGCAGAGAAAAATTTAATCATAAAAATGTAATTAATAGTTGTTACAGTTGAGGAAAATAAATAGTTAATAGTTGAAATAGTTGACGAAGATAGTTATCTAATCATTGAAATAGTCGATAAAAATAATTATTGAATAGTTGAGTCGTTGATTAAAACAGTTGGTTAATGGTTACAATAGTTGACAAAAATAGTTCATAGTTAGTTAAAAGATCTGATAAAAATAGACAGTTGATGGTTGAAATAGTTCATAAAAATTGTTAGTCAATAATTAAAATAGTTCATAAAAATTGTTCTTTAATAATTAACCCGGTTAGTGTATCGAGGGGTTGATTTGACCCAGGCAAAAATTTGAAAGTTCCCGCAGTTCATTTGTTTATTGTTATTTTTATAGTGAATCATTCCGGAAAGTGAATCGTTGAAAATTTCATCGCAAAGTAGAAACCCCGAGCTTCATTCATGAATTTTTCCAGACTTTTAGGATGACATTTTCTATTTTTTTAAACCTCGAGTAGATTCGACCCCCCGATCCACATTTAGGGTGCGAAAAAGAACGATCCACTAATCGGGTTAAATTATTTCATAAAAATAGGTATAGTAAATAGTTATTGATTGCAATAAATCCTTCATAGCAATAGTTGCTCATTAGAAACGATGAAATAGTTAAAATAGTTAATATTAAAAATAGTTAAACAATAACCATAGTTATAGTGAAACTAACTCTCGCTAGTAAGCGATCGTAACTACAACAACAGTAAAAATGAAATCCAAAATAAAAATAATCAATAGTTAAAATAGTTGATAGAAAAAATCGTTTTAAAATAAAAAACTAACGATTTTTCCTCATCCCCACCGATAGCAAATGATACGGATAAATAAATTGCCGTAAAAAAAATAAAAATAAACATAACGAGAACGAAAAAGGAGGGAAAAAATCGGAAGAAAAGCAGTTCCGAGTGCGGGAGATTGTCGTGCACAATGTGATCGATAGTCGAAACGCGTAGACGCGTGACTGCTCGTACGTGTCGTACGCGTGTCGCATCGCAATTGGACCGATGCCGATGCTGCAGCGCTATCTTCTCCGGCCAACGTCTCGTTCTCGCTCGACGTACGATCGTCAACCACGACGAGTGACGGAGACACACGGTTCTAAAGACAATTATTAGGTAACGTGGAATTGAACTACCCGTACGGGGAATCCGCTACATCATTGCGGTGCAGTTTAAGGGGATCCGGTTGAGTCGAAACCGCAATAGTAGCAGTGATTGAGAGATTTTTGCTTGGTCTGGAATACAATTTCGTTTTTCGAAAGATGTGTTCCGTGATTTTTTCAAAATTTGTTGTTACTGGTTGAAGGATTTTTCTTTTGTGTTTAATTTTATTCGGAAATGGAAAATTTGTTTTTTTGTTTTAAATATTATTTTATTATATTAGATAGATCTGAATATATTTAATTGCCTTGGGCAATTATTTGTGAATCATGTATGGATTATCGGTGAAATATGTGGCTTAGTTGAACCGATTGAAAAAAAAGATTCCTGAATTATAAATGCCGAGTTTATCTTGGAAATTATTTTTCTATTTAAAGTTGAAATCCAACTTTTTCAATTAGCCGGAACGAAATAATTGTAAACTTATGTATTCACTCGAAACGACGAATTGGGTTGTGACGCAATCTATTATTTTCCATTGGCCAGAGAATTATTGTTATTGTCGATTCTGCAATTTTATATATATTTTTTATAATTACCGAAGAAAAAAAAATTAAAGAACTCGAATTCACAATCGTCTCCAAACATCGACACTCTCGAAAATCAATAAGAAAAAAATTAATCGAATCAAAACTCATCGACATTCCAAATTCCTTCAATTTTCAAAACGATTATAAATTTCCATTCAAAAATATAATCGAAAATCTAAGGATCAACGATAAATCGTCCAGCTCATTTATTACCCCAGCAACCAACTGTAGCCCCAAGAAAATAAAGAACTAAAACACACGAATATACATCGTAGGTGCTGGAACATCATCGACGTCGACGGAAACCAATTGTTGTATCCGCCTTTCAATAATATGTTCCTATTCAGAGGCCAAAAAGAGAAAAATATATAACAAAATAAAAAATGAATAAAATTCGAATCGAATAATATCGCGAGCTATTAATCTTCGAAAGAAATGGGAGTTCCTCACCAGCTCATCCATTCATGTCTTCTGGGCAGCGGGGAGGGCGAAGGGGAGAGGGAGATTGACACACACACAAAAAGCCACAAGTGTCTTCTTTCTACCTCATTCTTCAAATAATTCTGAGAGGAAAAAGCGCAGCAGAATGCATGACCAGACGTCGAGTAAAATTACAGTTTGGACAGTCGCTGCGGACGGTCATAATAATAATAATAATAATAACAACAATAATAATTATTATAATCATAATTATAATTATATATGGTAGTATTATAGTAATAGTAACAATTACTATTATAATTATAATACTAATAATTACGGAAATAAATATTATTATAATTATAATAGTGAAAATAATAATAATAATAATAACAATAATAATTATTATAATTATAATTATAATTATACCTATATAGTATTATTATTATAGATAATTATAATAGTAAAAATAATAATAATAATAATAATAATAATAATAATAATAATAATAATAATAATAATAATAATAATGTATACGAAAATATCAGGAAAGCAAAAATATATATATTATATTGTTAATGAATATATCTTACTACTACTACTACTAATAGATAAATAAAATAGAAAATATAGGAAAAAAAATTGAAGGACTACAAAAAAGAAGAAAAATTCAATAGAAATAATAGACCAAGAATTATTTAAAAAATAGAATGATCGAGAAAGAAGGGAAAATGATATTAGAATCGTTCATTCAAGCGAGTCTTTCGCGTTGTAAAAGTAACAAAACACAACCGCGGTGAATACTGGTTCGTAGTGGTTCGTACCGAGTTTTTTTTCGCGACGCAAGACACGAGAGTGGTTAGAACACGGCGGGCGGAGGGGCGGGAGGGAGAGGGGTTGTAATGACGGAAGCGGTAGAAGCACGGAGGATTATTGTGTGTTCTCGGTACGAGTAATTAAGGATAAGAATGGTGAGTGTGCGCAACGATAACTCGACGATTATCGTACTCTCTGTTTTCGGATCTTTCTTCGTCTCGCTAGGCTGGCCTTTTAAAACTTTCCGATAATTATCGAAACGACTGCCGATAGTCCGACTTCGGTTTATAATTTCAATGGGAATCCGTGCAATTAGCGAGTGATCGAATTGAAAATTCGAGAGACAAAAATAATAGTGGTGAGATAAATCGAAATAAGCTGCGAAAACGGTTAATTGATTGGAAAAATTAAATTCAATATAGAAGAATAAAGTAATTAAATGAATGAAAAAATAAATAAATTTGGTAAACTGAAAAGATTAATTTGAGTTTTTTAATGAAGTAATCATTGATTATTTATCAGATGATAAAAAATTGTGTTAAATTGGGAAATTGAAAAATAAGAATGTTGTTATCGACTTAATATTGTACGAGATTGGAATTTTGATTCTAGTAGTTTATATATTAGTCAATTAATTTTCTTGTATTTAATTATGAGTTATTGTATTTGTGTTTGATTTTATTTATTTATTTTTCAACTATATAAGTCTATCATTGTCGAAGTTTGGTTCGACGCCAGAACGAGTATCGATCGGCCGACGTCATTTAATAATGCGTCGGATATTAGGATGAATTAGTTACATTTACGAATAATGAATTTCGCCATTAGAATTGTATTTTAGCCCATCAATTATTCCTCAAGCGTAATAATTGAATAACTGAATAATCAATCACGCCATTTCACAGATCATCTATTTCTTTTTCGTACCTTCTATCAATTATTCTTTAAAATCTGCACGTTAATCTCAATTGTAATTCTGATTTTAAAAAATTCTTCTTATCAAAAAGAAAAAAAAATTCATTCCATTAACGACTCATTCTATTCAAAAATTAATTGTTAAATAATTTTAAAGCAGAATTTTTCATTCTCATTTATCTCAAATCTCTCAACCATTCATCTCCCCAATTTCTCAAAATTATCTTTCATACAATTTTTCCATCCTTCACGCTTCGCAATATTTTATTACAATTTTGCATAAAATATGAACCGACGGCGAACCCAACAATTTCATCCAATCCACTACCGTGGCTTCCCCACGAATTCAGTTACTCCTCGAAGAAGCGTAAAGGAAAAGAAACATTTTTTTAAATCCATAGCCACGAGAAAAATGCTTTAGCGTAGAGTCTGGTGCTCCGCACTGTTATGCAAAAGCGTTAATAGAAGTGCTAAATTAGATGTACCGAGAATTGGCCTTTTTGCAGTTTCTCCAGCTTCGCCACCACCTGCAACAACCGCCGTCGCCACCGTCACCGCGTCTACACCATCACCGACGCAATTCTTTTCCCCTTCGCGTACTACTTTCCGTCGTTCCATTCGTTTCGTTCTCTACCCAACCGTTTCCCCGCCGCAAAACGTAATTCGATTGGGCTTTTACCGTTTCCTCGCGCGTAAACTCGCCACCCCGGAGTTACTTCCGTGCGACACTCAGCAACCCCCCGATCCACCTAAAAACCACGTACTCAAAAAGCCATCCCGCAATTCTCTCCAGTCCAAGAAAATTATTTCTCAAAATTAAAATCAAAATTAAACGATCAATTAAAAATAAAACTGCCACTTAAAAAAAATCAATTATGCATCGAATACTCGCCTGGTTCGTTCCGATGCGGTCTCCCGTCGATTATCCTCCAGCTCAACCCAACAATCAAAATTATCGTCATCCTCATCTTCATTCACCAATTGAAAATAATCGAATCAAATAAATTCGAACAAAAAAATCAAAAATTTCACAATTCTTCGTTACAACAATCTTCAACCCTCTTTTCCCGTAACTCCAATCACAATCAACGAAAACCACCCATCGTCTTCCACACCCCCGGATGATCCATAAATGCAACCGGAGAAAAAACAAAGATCTCCGGAGAAATAAAATCGAAGAAAAATCACGTAAAGATAAATATTTGGAATGAAATTGAACGATTGTGAAAGAGATTGTGATAAGGGGGATGAAATAACAGGACACGTTCCGACCGCGATGTCCACAGCACGCGCGCGGGGCCTTCTCAATATCGTCACGGGGCTCGAAGGAGCGCACGTGAGTGCAGAGTGCGTGAGGGAATCGGAAAGAGTTAGCCAGGTACGTCGGACGACGAAGTGAATCGAGAATTCTCGTGGTTGTGTGAGTGATTGCGAGTTGCGTGTGTGCCACGTACGTGTGTCGTATGTATGGGAGGACCTTCGGTGGGATCACGTACGCGGTCGGTGGGGCACGACGGGACGGTCTCGGGCCGGTGGAACCTCCCCCCCCCCCCCCCTTTGGGCTTTACTACTGCGGAAGAACGGGACGAAGATATCGCGGGGTACGACCCCGTCGGACACCGGGGAAACCATGTTAATGGTCATCATGCGGGGCCCGGTGCTCATGAACGCACCGACAAACGTTACGACGCGAAGGGGGGGGGGGGGGGGGGCACGGCGACACGGGGGCCCGCAACGCGGAACGACGATGGACGAAGAGACGAGGAATTGATGTGAAAAGACGCGGAGAGGCTCGCGATATCAATGAAATTTTGCATTGCGTTCGCGAGGACGAAGAAGTCAACCAGCCTGATCGAACGAATTTTTTGAATTGTTGAATTTATAGGGAAGTTGTTGGAATGACGACGAAAATGGAAAATCGATTTTTTGGCAGATCTGAAGGTTTTAAGGCGATTGGGGATCAGTTTAGCCTGTTTTGAGCAGAATGTTTGTGTGTGTGTGTGTGTGTGTGTGTGTACGTATGTGGTCAAATTTTTCGTTAACGATTTCTCGAAAACTAATAACGCGATCGGAATGATCAATGATGCGATTAATGTGTTATACTGTAACTTAGAGATGATTAGATTTTGGTCCAATTTGGTCCAGTAGTTTTTTTAGTTTAAAAAGAAAAACATGATTCTAAAAAGTTTTCCTCAACGTTTTCTCTTCAAATAATAACGCGATCAGACTGATCGATGATGAAATTGATGTGTTCTGCTGTAACTTAGAGCTGATCAGATTTTGGTCCAATTTGGTACAGTAGTTTTTTAGTTTTATGAAAAAAACATAATTCAATAGTTTCGCTCGCAAATCGGAAAGTTACTTGTGCGGCTTGTAAGAGTCATACAAGATTAACATAAATAGCTGTAGGGATTACTAGCCATAGGCACTGCTAACCATGGGCACAACTATCCATGGAAACTACTAATCATAGGACCCCTAGTTTATTTTTATCTTGACACGGCGTTACTTTTGTCTTCTATTTTTTTTTCCATAGCTTCTTTCTTTTTTTCCAGCATCGTTGTCATTTTGTGGTATTTTATTTATTTATTTAGATTATTTATTTCTGTGGGAGAGTCGCGAGAGGATTAATATTGAATGAAAATTCCATTACGCTCGCGAGGACGAAGAAGTCAACCACCCTGATCGAACGAATTTTTCTTTTTTAATCTTGAATCTGCGCTCCTTAGTTCTTCCATTTTTTTTTTTTTTAATTGTTTTTTCTTTTTTGCAATATCATTTTTCGTTTTATTTTAGTTTATTTATTTATTTGAGTTATTTATTTCTCTGCGAGAGTCGCGAGAGGCTTAATATCAATGAAAACGACGTTACGCTTGCAAGGACGAATTTTTTTTAAATTTCGAGTCGGGCCTCCACACTTCTTCCATTCCTTTCTCATAGTTTCCCCTTTTTTGCGATATAATTTTTATTTTATTTTATTTACTTGTTTAGGTTATTTATTTTATTTTTTTTCGTGAATTAATTCTGGCACTTGTGGTTGTATCCACTTTTTTATATTGTGCGATTCCTGAAAGTAGTTTTTTTGTATTGAAGACTGTTTAAGTGTGAAATAAGTAGAAACGAAGCTTCAAAGAAAGACAAGAGATACCCAGTGAAAAGAAAAAAGACGCGAAGCTATATTAAAGAGAATTGCCTTACGCCAGCCAGGACAAAGAGGAAACCACCGCACTGGAACGAATTTTTTCAAATCTCGATACGGCTCTTTTTTCTTCTTCCAATTTTACATTATTTAATTTCACTCTGTTTCGTTTCACTTCATTTTATCGACTTTATTTATTTGATTTTATTTCGTGAACCAATTCTGGCTGTTGTGGTTGTATCCACTTTTGTCATGTTGTGTGATCCCTGAAAGTATTATTTTTTTTAAATATTGAGGACCGTTTTAGTGTGAAACGAGTAGAAAAAAAAATGTAGTAAGTAGATTAGATAGTAAGAAAGAAAGAAAAAAAACAAGATAGTAAGAAAGAAAGAAAGACGCGAAGATATATCAATGAAAATTGCTTCACGCTCGCGAGGACAAAGAAGTCAAGTTCCACTCCTTCACTCGACCAAACATTTCTTCTTGATCCAGCGCTTCTGTTTTATCTATCGTTTTTCCCCACGTCTTCATCTTTCGTTCCATTGTTTTGTTTTTTTTGTAAATTCCTCCTTTTTCCCCCTCCTATTTCTTTATTTTCTCCGTGAACCAATTCAGATAATTCCGGTCGTTCATATATTTTCCGAACCGATGTAATTCCTGAAAGTGTTATCTTCATCGAGAACCGTTCTAGTATGTACAAAATAATAATTTCGAACAAAACAAAATTCCAAAGAAAAAAAACAAGCTAAAAAGAGAGAAACGAAGAAAGTAGGATTTAACGCTGCATCGATGAAAAATTCGAGTTACAAAACAAACAAATAAAAGTTAAACAAACAAAACTGCAAACTCAAACCCAACCAATCCAATTTCCTTCGAGACCGCAGAAGTAGAAGGAAGAAGAAAAAAATTTCCACAATTTCGATTTAAAATTCCTACACGCAATTCAGCGTTCGATCTAAGCTCGCGGGTGCAACGTGTGAGCGGCACGGTCATCGGTTTAGCTTCGAAGTTGGATTAATGGAGTTGATCAAGACGGATGAGTCGTCTCGAGGAAACTCCGTACCGTCGGCTGTACGAAAGGCTTAAGCTCATTTAGCAGACCGAACGCACGCTCGGTTATCGAACCGAACCAAACAGTTTAGCAACCAAAATTGACCAAACTGACTCGTTATAAACAAGATGAAACAGGTAATTGTCGGATTTAAATGTGACCAATGAAGCTATTATTTTTTTACAATAAAAGAAGTGTGAGATCACCTTAATCTTGTTTTTTTTCTTCTTAAGGCACTGAAAACGGCAGACAGTGGAAAGTTAAGATTTAGAAATCATCGAATTAGGTAATATTAATAATGATAATAATAATAATTCAATGTTATTCTGATTAATATATTCAATACCGTTTGACCTACTAGAATTAATTTCTCAGCTGAGTCATCGAAAAAATCATTTAATGATAACAATTATCATAATGTATCATCATACTATTATGATACGATAATAATATATATATCATAGAATATATTATATTGTATAATAAATGATATCATAATACATTATTATTATACTTATCACTATTATTATTTATTATTATTACTATTTTTAATACCGTTTGACCTACAATTATATTCTCAGTTGAATACCCTAAAAAATTATTTAATGATAAAAATAATTGCAATATAGTATTGTTATTATAATTTTTCCCCCTTGAATAATTCTCTGTTACAAGTAAATTAAAAGTCGGTAAATCATGAACCCAGAGATTATCGTCACGGGTCCTATTAAAATTACCCTCTGAAATAATTTACAAGATACGCGATTATTCGATGATCCAATGTTCATTCTCGTATTATCGCATAAACTCGATTATTGCAGAAGTCTCGCGTGTTGATGATGAATCGGAAACGTGCTGTACAACGACAACACGTTCCGTTTAAGGTAATTCAGTAATAATCTGGTTCTTCTGGATTAATTCCATGAAGATAAAGACGCTTTCTCGATCACAAAGATGATCGAGACCTCCCGCCGAGTACCCGGTAGTCGCTCATCAACTAAACGCTAAATCAACGAATTCACGAGTTACATAGAACCGCGAGTGATCTTATGGACCGCTCGAAGACAAACACTTTTTTTTTTCGTCTGCTTTTTATACCGGTAGCGGCCGCTTGGCGTCGGGACGCTGGTATAAAGCGAGAAAGCGAACTAACTACACGTCCCGGTACAGGGAATACGCCTATCTATATACGCCAGCCCGATGTCAACTAGCACTCGTGCTCGGTCGGTAACAAAAACTGTAATACATTTTTCTCAATCACGATCAATCCCCGAAATAAAAACCAAGAACGGTCGTCTGCGTCTTAAAATTCTGCAGTCAACGGTTCTCATATTTTGTCCAAAAAATCTAAAATGGCGGAGAAAAATACTTTGCGAAGACTCGACCATCTCTCTCGCACTCGTGACAGTGCGAAAACGAACGAACGACCCGTCCGGGAACGT
This sequence comes from Sussaba pulchella, assembly GCA_963971145.1. NCBI lineage: Eukaryota > Metazoa > Arthropoda > Insecta > Hymenoptera > Ichneumonidae > Sussaba > Sussaba pulchella. The sequence goes on from OZ020178.1 coordinate 6,343,150, forward strand.
CGTCGCCAACCGACAACTCGGAAGTGACAATTCTCATCCGCAACGACGACGTCGCTCGATCGAACGACCGACGAGTCCCACAATTTCCGAGAAATATGATAACAAATATATGCGGAATAACGTCCAACAAGATTTGTCCGGTGCAAATAAACAAAGAGTTTCCGTGGTCGGATAATAAGAATTAATCGAAGATTATATAAACAATCCAGATCACGAACTTCTTCCATCGTCGAGCGAAGGGATTGGACGCTAATTTCCGTGAATCGTAACGCGCGCGCCAGGAAATGGGGTTTTTTTGAAGCGGTGAAACCGCACAAGCGCATCGACGTGAAGAAATAACGCGTAGAATAATTTTAAAACGCTTGGTGTTGCGACGGTTCAGGGACGCCGACTGCGATCTCGTTCGTTCGTTCGTTCGCTCGTACGATTCTCTTTTTTTATATTCATCGTCGTGCGACGGCGGTTGAGAAGAGATCGAGAAAGACGGCAGCGACGCTTCTTTGATCAATTTCTTTCGGCTCGATCATGAAGCGTTCAATGTTTCATGAGTCATCGGCCAACGCAACGTTTACCGTCGACGCTAGCGCTACCGACGCGCATTAGAACGGCGGCGAGTAGCCCCGACACTATTAAAGAGTTTGATGAATTTTTAACTTCCCGATTTTATAGGGAAGTTATTTAATTTGAGGTGAAGTCACAATTATCGTTGCAGCAATGTTTTCGTTTTGTTATTTGGACGATTAATTCGATCCACGGTCTTAGATGCAGGTATTGAAAGTCCTCCAAATTTCCGGTGGTGGGGGGAGTGTTGGCGGAATCATGTTTTTTTGTTTCCAGAAGCCGCCACAAGGAGGGCGCCACCGGGACTGAAGTAACCCGAGCGCGGGTAAAAAAACGTGACGTTTTTTTTCCCGTGGAGACATATGGTGCGTGCTTTGATAATGCTTTGAAGTGATAAATCGTATTAACTCGTAAAATGCGCTTAGGTTATTAGAAAGAGATCGAGAATTTGCTTCCATCTCTCTTTCACGTCACTTTAGTTCTGGTGGCGCTCTACTCGTGGCGGCTACGAGAAACGAAAAAATTTATTTAACCGTACTATCTAATTCGACGGAGTTTCAAGACATGTAGATAAGACCGTGATATCTTATTCCGCTCGATCTAAGTAGTTAGATCTAAGTATTAGATCTAATTCGCAATTTTTTGTCACTTCATGAGGAAAATACCGCAATGGTTTCCTGGCAACAGAGAAATAACGATCATTCATGAAGAAAATTAAAATTAACCCTATTATTGTATCTTTCTTTTGCACTCCTCGAAAGTGTATACGTGGGGTCGGATCGACTCGAGGTTCAAAAAAATTGAAAATGTCATTTCAAAAATATGGAAAAATTCATGAACGAAACTCAGGGTTTCTACTTTAAGATGGAATTTTTAAATATTAAGTTTCCGAAATTATTAATTATAAAAATAACAATAAACAAATGAACTGCGGGAACTTTAACATTTCCACCTGGGTCAAATCGACCCCACGATACATTAATCGGGTTACAAAAATTGTTAGATCGTAATAAAATGATTATCAAACAATTACAAAAATAAAAACAGTAAAACCCAACGAATCAACTTCATAATAAAAAGCTCTGTATTAATTATAAAAAAATAGACATTCCGTTGCCCGAAGAAAAATAGTACATGCTTCTCATGCTAGTAGTGCATTCCTCATCTTTTCGTCTAAATCTTGTTTCCAGTATCTTCGCCATGTCGTAGACATCCCGTTGTTATTTCCGAACGTTGAATTTACTAAGTAAATCCATAAACCTTCCGCATCTCGGAAGGGGCACGAGATGTTCGGCGTCTCGATACAGAAGACTCTTCGAGCAAAGGAAAAATAAGGTGTATGACGTGTTGCACCAAAGAGATAGAGTGAAGGAGAGGAAGCAGAGGCGACGGAAGAGATATCGAAGGATAAGAAGAGAAAAGGAAGGAAAAGGCAAGAATACGGAAAGCGAAAGAGAGAGAAAAAAAGGGAGAGAGAGAGCGAGAGAGAGGCGGCTCTTCTACGAATCCCGGTGGACGTACACGAGGCTTCCTCTGGTTATCGTCGATAAATGCCCAACGGCACCGTTATTCATGTACCTTACACGGGTTATCGACTATACATATAAAATATTATGCGACGCTGGGTTTCGCATTAAATTTTTTAAACTCGCACGACTGCTCGCGACGTCGCTACTATGTGCTCTCACTTGGATTACGAGTTTGCCGCGTATATATACGCGTATATGTATATATGTATATATAGCTATATAAGTACGTACCATACGCGAAACATCGTCTCCAACGGAATACCGTATAACACGGCCCCAGGTTCGTACATACGGAATATTCAAAATAGATCCGAGTGGACTCGCGTACGCTGCCTTGTTTGCACGAGGAAATGCGACGACCGCGAACGAAAAAATCTCGATCTTGATTTCGTGTTCATCGAAGAAAAATCATTTCATTTATTTCAGATCGACGGTGAAATATTATCGTCGAATGGAAAACGGAAAATTGTTGCAATCCTGTTTCAGACCTTCAACCGCTTCTTACACGTTTTGTCATTTGTTCTACTGGTTTGTTCCACAAATTGTTTGATATTGATTTCTTTTAGCTTCGTCTTGTTTGGAATTTGATAGCCAGGGATTTTGTCGGAAGCAAAGAACGAATTCGTGTGAGAATTTGTGAATCGAGTGAGACGAAAGAAAAATGCTAAGTAAATGAACAAATGAAAAATTTTGAATTTATTATTATATTATTATTATTATTATTATTATTATTATTATTATTATTATTATTATTATTATTATTATTATTATTATTATTATTATTATTATTATTATTATTATTATTATTATTATTATTATTATTATTATTATTATTATTATTATTATTATTATTATTATTATTATTATTATTATTATTATTATTATTATTATTATTATTATTATTATTATTATTATTATTATTATTATTATTATTATTATTATTATTATTATTATTATTATTATTATTATTATTATATTATTATTTATTATTATTATTATTATTATTATTATTATTATTATTATTATTATTATTATTATTATTATTATTATTATTATTATTATTATTATTATTATTATTATTATTATTATTATTATTATTATTATT
>OZ020178.1:6346544-6393064 GCA_963971145.1 Sussaba pulchella
AACTCGAAAATGTTATTTCCCCACGAAAAATAATCTACAACTTTTCAGCTAGCCATAAAATTCTCTACGTATCCCACAAAACTATAAAAAGACAAAAATTTGTACACAATTTTTATAATCCAATAAAACCAGCCGCATTTCTCTATCTTCATAAAAAAAAATAACAAAAAACTCGAGTCATAATCGCCTGGACTTAGTCTTACCTTCCACACATCATTACATACCCGCACATCCAGTCTCCAACATGAAGATGAAAAATAAAAAAAATCTATAAGAAAATATAAAAAAAATGAAACAAACAAAAAATAGCAATAAAAATAAAAAGTCCATCAAATATGTATCTCCATATCTGATTTCGCCCAAGTGCGAGCGCGGGGAATTTATTTTATGGATTGGCATCGGGGCGTCGCGCTGTCTCGCCTCTCTCTCCCATTGCTTATAACGTTTCTGTCGTGTATTATACCTCAACCTCGTCGAGATTACACCGATCGCGATAAAAGATATCGTCCAAACTCGAGATCTCGCCGTTCATGTGCGCGCCCGTACGTCTGTCTGTCTGTCTGTCCGTCCGTCCGTCTGAGTTTCCGTACGTATATATACGTTCGCCCGTATCCGTCTGTGTGTGTTTTATCCTCGAGTGCTTCGCAGATTCGAGATATAATAATGGGTATTACTCGCTCTGTGAATGTATACGAGTTTGCCACGCGTGAGAGGAAAGGTCCACAGCTTACGCTCCACATCGTAAATTCCCTTTTCCACTTTCCTTTCTCGCTCCTTTGGCTTCTCCCGTTTCTCTTCTTGCTCTCTTTTTCGTTCCCTCTTCCCACTCAATCTCTCTCACTCTTTCTTACTCTTTCTCCCTTCACGAGATAGCTTTGACGTGCTCCGTTGCTGTATTTACCCACGTGGCACTCGGCCAAGCAGACAACCGACCCTTTCTCCCTCGCTCTGCATTTACCCCATCCCTCAACGCTCGGCTTTGACTTCATCCCTACGACCGGCACCGATATCGGTTACCCCCGACCGAGTAAACCCCCAAACCTCCACCTTTCTCTCCCTTTCCCACCTTTCTTCCCGCCCCAGAAGAGGCTGCTTCTTCTCTTTTCCGGACTCGTCGTGTCCATAAGTTAAAAATTCTTTCCCCCTCGCTTCTTCACACATTTTCCTTCGCATCCCTCGTACTTTCTCACACCTTCGTCTCTAATGGCCAACGTTTTTTTTCTTCTTTTTTTTTTTTTTTTTTAACGTTTTGTTCCCCCAAATTCGCTCTGCCTTGCTTTCCAGTCGCCGTGAAATTTTGCCTTTGGCCCTCATTCTTCGGATTTTATCGCGGTTTATTTACGACATCTGCTTACCATTTACGTACAAATACGACATTTGTGAGACACACGGCGACAGATACGGTTGAATGGCGCGGAATGGGTTTCCATTTACCGAAATTCTCCGGTGTTTCGGAGTTTTTGATTAATGAAAAGGAACCTCCTTCGACTCCACCCTCTTCCTCCTCCCCCGCCCTTACCGACGTGCGTTACGGAGTTGGCAGCTTCGACGCGATCTGGTTCAAAGCCATTTGGAAGACATTGAGTCGGTCTAGATTCTACATTTGACTGGAATTTATAAAAAACATTGTTTGTTTCTTTTTTTTGGGGAATGGAGACATTTTAAGCGCATGGGCACGCTGTCAGATCCGGCTTCACTGAACTGGAAGTGGAAATACAGGATGTGTTTGGGAACTTTGTGCACCGAGATTTATTAAAATTAGCCTGAAATTCAGGCTAAGCTGAGTTCAAAATTAAGTGCATTTTAGTATAATTTTAGTGTAATTTTAGTATAATTTTTGTATAAATTTCGTATGGTTTAAGTATAATTTGGAAACTTTGTGCGCCAAAATTTGCTAAAATTACCCTGAAATTCAAGTTAAGCTGAGTTGAAAATGAAGTGCATTTTAGTGTATCTCTGGTATAATTTTAGTATAATTATAGCCTAATCTTTGTGATATTTTAGTATAAATTTGGTGTAATTTTGATAGTTATCGGTAGAATCTACTCGACCCGACCCGAAATATACCGGGTGATACTCAAAATCGCCATAGAGTCGAGACCGCTGAAGCATCCACCAACCCACCCACGCCATGACCGATGCCGGGAATGGCCGTATAACAGACGTCGCTCATGACCAACTACCAGAACCAATCGCAAACAATAAAACGAGGAAGAGGAAGTACAAAACGATAAAGAAGAAGAAGAAGAAGAAATAGTAGAAGCAGAAAAAGACAACCCGTGCTGTATGCCACAGGCTAAGAAGAAGACGACAAAAAAAAAAGCTCAACCAACAAATCTTATCGTCAACACTCATTCCTCCATAAAGTGCAAATCCTCATTGCTTCCTTTTCGCATAGTCTCAACGGTTGTCGTTCGAGCACCGAAGAGCTTTCGCTCGCGGTGTTTCACAAAACATTTCGCGGATATTGCTTAGATTCTTCGCGAAAAGACCAAAAAAAAAAAAAAAAAAACCGCACGAAACGAACGAAAGCCTCGGTAACGTCCATCTTGTTCGTGCGTAAACCGCCATATTGTCTAGCTCGAGCTCGATGGTTTACGTTTTACCCGCTCGTCTTTCTTTACTTTTATCATAAGCATGTATCCTCCCTCCCCGCCGAGGGGTATCTTCGCGTTTGTCTCTCGTTCTCGCTCGGGTTCGACGCTTTCGTCTCGTCTCCGTCGTTTCGCGACGAGCCTATCTCTCGCTCGTTTAGATCCGCGTACGCGCGGAGGAGCGAGGAAACGGAGGTAAAACCCTCTCGGTTGATTTTATCGCACAGAAGCTACGAGCAGACACGGCGCGCGGCCACCTTCTCATCCTACGTTTCTCCGCTTCCTCACTCGTTCGTTCCGCGCCACACGTTATGTACCCTGTGTACACAACGTTCACCCGCGCCACCCCGCGTCGTCTCGGCCAACCCGATCCTATTTACGGCCGTTGTAAAGTCCCCGAGACTGCGGTAAATTTTTATCTCAAACTATCCGAGTTCCAAAAGCCCCCGACGGCCACCGCCAACCGCGTCTCTCGTTACTTTTCACCGCTTCACGGTCGCGTAACGCACGTTTGATACGTCGTCGACGTTACTGACCTTCGACGGGGATGAGGAAGATCGGAGATTGGGTTCAAATCCGGTTTTCCAAATGAAAACCCATATCGCGATGGTTAGAAACGTTGTTACGCGTTTGGGATGGTAGCTATCTGACTTTTGACGATTTGACTTCTCCCATTCGGGATACTTCGGAGTTGGGTTCCATCCCGATCTGACTTTGCGTCGCGGGATGAAGCGATCACGTGACGCTCGAATTATCTGGATGGTCGGGCGACCATGGAACGCTCGAGATAATTCGATCCTGTCGTTTTGGTCAAACGGTTGAAAAAGACAGTTGAGTCAACGTAAAAGCCCAACGGTTGAATTTGGACAGCTTCCCAAATGTTCATCTTCGAAAGTCCACCATCCTGCGTACACAACCATTCCACTCCATCTATTTCATGTCCATGTTAAAGTTCATTCCTGGTTAAACAATCGTTGAATCAACCATTGAGATTCTTTTTTACGGTTGACTTTATAGTTGTAAAGCTGTCCAAATTCAACCGTTGATATTTTCGGTTTACTTTGCAGTTGCCAAAATTGCTAGGGGAGCGTCACGTGATCGCTTCATCTCGCGACGAAAAGTCAGATCGGGATGGAAACCAACTGGGAAGGAATCCGACTGGGCGAAGTCAGATCGGCGAAAGTCAGATAGCTACCATCTCAAACCGGATCACGAGGTTTTGTACGGGTCTTCCCTGTCATTTTGGTCAACCGTTTGAAAAGACAGTTGAGTCGACGTAAAAGTTCAACGGTTGAATTTGGACAGCTTCTCAACTGTTCATCTTGGAAAGTCAACTATCCTGCGTTGAAACAACCGTTGAATCAACCTTTGGGATTCTTTTTTACGGTTGACTTTATAGTTGCAAAGCTGTCCAAATGGTTGAATCAACCATTAGGATTCTTTTTTACGGTCGACTTTATAGTTGTAAAGCTGTCCAAATTCAACCGTTGATATTTTCGGTTGACTTTGCAGTTGCCAAAAATGCTAGGGTTAAGGCTCAACTCAATTTCCGGTGATGGGGTTGGGGAGGAAAGAAAAATCTGTTGCTTTTCGAAACTGTCGCGAGTTGGGCGCCACCGGGACAAAAGTAACGGGTGGCTACGGATTTTTAACCCTATTGGTGCCGAACGACGATATATCGTTGTTCGCTACACTTGCAACCCTTGCAACAGTGTATGCGCGGCACTAAAAGGGTTAACGTTTTTACGGTAGGAACTTTGAAAGATCAGAGACAGCACTAAAAATCGTCCGATCAGCCTCATCTTTCTTCGCGATTCTACGGAAGCAAGATACTTTGAAATAGTAGACGGCCACGGAAATCGGATTGATTGCGGATTGTTGGTTAACGGAAGGTTAAGTTTAATCAAATTAACTGTAATTTTTCCAAAATTTCATTCAATTGTATTTTATCGTCATTTACATTAATTAACTTAATTTGATCCATCGATTCACTCGATATAATTTTATCATAATTCTTGTTAGTAAATTGAACTTTATTCGATTATCATCCTTGGGACTATTAAGCACACCGAACCCGAATATGGTCACACACCGAATATTGTTATTGCACAAACTCTTTCCCCAGGTAAGAGCCAAGCATCGCAAAAGGGTAAGCAATTTTTTTTCTCCTCCAAAATTTAATTTTCAATATTCAAAAAACCAATTGATTCCAAGACCAAGAGATTCTAATTAATTATGAAAATATAATCACGACATTCTCGTAACTAAATGAATGATAACATAACGCGAAAAAAAAATTTATTATTATTTGCATTAATCCACACAATTTAATTTCATTATTATCTTCATTGATTCGCTCAATATAATTTTATTGTCTTTTTTGTTAGTTCGTTCAATTCAATTCAGTTATAATCCTTGGAACTTTAAGCTCTTTACACTCTAAATATTGTCGCGCAAATTCGTTCGCCAGTTCAAAAACAGCCGTCAAAAAAGCAATTTTTTTCTTCCAGAATTCGACATTTAGTATCCGAAAACGAATCTCACGCAATAAATTTCAATTAATTCTGAAAATATTTACATATATATATCTCGTAATTTAATTAATAATGAAATAACGCATGAAAAACTATTTTCATCAATCCATCCCGATTGACCTCTTGTCGTTGTTTCTCACACGTCGGTAATTTACCATAACGACAACAAATTGTCGGCTACTTACCGATCGAATTGCGAGTTCAAGAACGCCACATCGGAGACGCATCGAACCACGTGGCAGCACACTGCAATCGGCGGTTCCTCGTACTAAGATATTACACAGTTCTGTGCAGTGATGCCAACTCGATGGTTTTCCCGCTAAATTTAGTGGGTTTGAAAAGTTCCTGGTGGACATATTATTTATTTAGCGGTTAGTGAAGAATTTCGTGATTTTTAAGGCAATCCGACATTTGATGTAGAAAATTGGGTTGCTTAGATTCTTTTAGAGGAATTTTATTGTACGCGCAAGAAGTAAGTACAAGTAGGTCATTTCTCGGAGATGAAAAAAGCACTCAGTACTTTTCAAACATCAAAATCCCCGAAATTTGAGTCAAGAGCACTGAAAAAGTACCGAAAATCTTTTAATCAATGCTTTTTCGTTGATTCCGACCAAAATGTCGGTGTTTTTTATATTCAAAAAGCCCTCAATGCTCACCAGTGCTTCAATGGTGGCCGCCTTTGTTCTCTCGGTGTCGTTTTCGGTGCGCGAACTTGCTAGGGAAAAGCTCAATGAAGTTAGCCGGTCGTCCGAACAGATTTGATTCGGAAAAATTGCAATCAATTTTTAATAACTTGTTGGAATTCGTTCACCTAATTAGAAAATGTATCGACTACTCGTTCTTTTTTAAATAAAAGCAATAGCTCCGTCTGGAGCAAAGTTCTGGTGGCATTTAGCCGCGTTTGACAAAGTCCCTAGTGGTCCCTAGCCGAATCTTGACACCGCGCTGGCAGCACTGCACGTGGCAGCACTAACCACGCGGCGGTGCGCGGCGCCCGCGGCGGTCCCTCGTACCAAGACGATTACACAGTCCGGTGCAATTCATATGTTGACCCTTTAAAAAGCCACATGTGCTCTGCGCGATATCGCGTCGTTGATTCACAACGATTCGCGTGTCCCGTTGTCTGCATACGCGACTGTCAAACGTTGTTTTGTTTTCGCATCAATACAATATCAATCAAACAACGTCATTAAAATCGATAGAAAAATTGTTCACGAAGCAAGGTAAGTTCTATCGATATTTTTTCACCTTTAGCTTCGGTATTTTACGTCTTAACCTCACTTATAAGCCACTTGGAAAGCCGCATGCTGAAACGAAGATAATTGACGTTTAGTTCTAGATTTGCGTATTTTTTTCCTTTATTTTTTTATTCTAGTTTTTTAAGGTACTCTTTGGGAGCTTTCGGATAATCGTTTAGTGGATTTGGAGCGTTTTATTTATGTTGATTGTTTTTTGAAATATTTTTTTTGTCATTCATAACCTCGCAATGGACAGCTGAACGTGGATACGAGGCGAGTACTAGTAAATGGACGGTTGAGATTGTTTTTTTTTTTTTTTAAGGCGAAATGGTTGAGCGAATTGGAATTCGGCGTCGCGAATGAGGCTTCTGTGTCGGGAATGGGGGAGGTGTGGACAATATGCAGAGACAATTTTAGACGTTGGGCGAATTTTAGGAAATTGTTGGGACCACGCTCGGTCACCCACTGGGACAGCCATATGTATGGAAATAATAATAATGAAATGCTAGTAATTTAATGTCAACTGTATCGGTAATAATTACGACCATATTATTATTATCCTGATTATAATCATGATCATGATAATATTACGATCCCACTGTAAAACTTTGAACAATTGTTTTTTTTTTTTTCAAATCATTGAAATCACAAAAAATGAATCAGATTTTTTTTTAATGTCAAAGTATGGTTTTGCTGTTGGTTGGCAGGTGGTTTTTAATTTTTCACGAGCTGGAGAGTAGCTCAAAGAGTCTGGAAAAAAAATCAAGTGTTCTATGAGGGTTGAATGGAAGCCAAATAAAAATCATGAACCGAGTAGGCCGGTCGCAATTCTGACTTCTGCCGATTTGGTCAGGGGTGGTTTTGATTTTTTCACAAGCTCCAGGGTGTTCCGAAAATTCTACAAAAAATCAAGGGGGTTATAAAGGTCGAATGAAAGTTATAAAAAAATTATGAACAAAATCAGAAGAGGTCAGGTCGCAGACTGGTCGATTTGCTGTGGAATTTGAGTAATACTTCAATGAAAATAAATAAAACTAATAAAAATAATAATAATAAATAATAAATGATAATAATAAATGCCTTAATAAATGTCCTAATTGATAATAAATGTCTTAATTAATAATCAATGCAGATAAGATAATTTTTACAATATCAATGATAATCATGATAATATTGTGATTATAATTTCAATTATCATCGTCTTCAGATTATCATTAATACATGTAAAATTATAATAACAATAATAATGATAATAGTATAATATGAAAAAAAAATTCATGATGATATCTCAGCTGTTTATCAGCTTCAGAAGGTTTCCAAACTCCCAAATCGCAACCTCCAAAATCTTGCGCCCCTACCAAAATCTAGCACCAAAGAACAATTTTTGGGTCAATTTTCAGTCCCTCCACGATTCGTGAGTTTGTTGTTTTATCAAAAACTTATTTTGTCGCCAGATGTCTGTCATATCCTCGCGTTCCACCAGCGTAGCGTCCATACTGAAAGGTCCTGGCGTCAGGGGAAAGCTGGTGGGACAACAGAAAGCCGTAAACTTCAAACTACCCAAGAATCTCAAAGCCATTCTGTTGAATTTTGAGAGCGGGTGCGATCGCAAAGTCTATCAAGATCTCATCTGCATCCTGAGAGATGCCAAAATTAAAGTACGTTTAAAAAAAATAAAAAATAAAAATAGCCGAAACGTTGACTGCAAAATCGTTTTTCTACATTAAAAAAAAAAATTTCTCAGGACAACGAATTGATGGAATTGATTGCGGAAGTAAGGCAATGTATATCGTTGCTTGGACCTACTCACAAGCTCTTCGTCGAAGTGCTTCTGAACATAAATTGGACCACAAGGTCCGAAGAAGCCACGACGGCCTACAAAGGACTTCTGGAAGATCTCGTTTGCGTTCACATTTATCACTGCAAATTCGTAATGGACAAATTGGTCTGCCAATTCAAGCCTCGTAAGTTTTTCTGGAAAAAGAAAATAAGTATTTCCTTTCAATGATGAAAATGCAATAATTGAATCAAATTCGATTTCATTTTTAATCATGCCAAAATTTAGGCAATTAAATTCGTTTTAAATCTTAAATGACGAATATGAATTTTATGTTTCTGCAAAAATTGAATCGAAAAATGCTCTCCGTAATCCTGGTAAGCTTTTTTGATCAAATATAATATTTTTCTGATCACTAGAAGGCAATTTTTATTTATTTCGATTCTTCGAATGGGTAAATTGAATATTAAAAAAAAAAATGAAAATTGGATTTGAAAATGCATTTATTGTTGCAGTTTCGGACGAAGCAACCGAGTGGGAAGACGGTAAGCCAAGAGAAGAAGATTCCCGAAGACTTTATCACGTTCACGATGTTATTTACAAATTCCTCAAAATTGTACCGATGTAAGTGTCAAAAAATTATTGTTAAAATCTTTTTCAATTTTTAAAGAAGATCCCTCATTGATGATAAAAAAAAAAAAAATCGCAGGTGCAGCCAGCTACTTTTGCAATCATTGTCGACGAGATATCCCTATCACAAATGCAGCACCCACACCCACGAGATTTATCTGCACGCGTTGCTGCAAATAGTCGAATACGCGCCTCAGTTACGATCGGATATTTTGTCCTTGATAATAAACAGGTAAATAACTCCATACACGACGGAATTATGATAAGCAATGGGCAATCATCGAGTTTGAGAGAGAAAAAAAATGTTACACGTTTTTTTTTCTCCCTCAATAAAATTGCGGAGTTTAACGGCCGACAACACGATTCAAATTTATTTTTGGTAATTTTTTTTTCAAATTTCTGAAAGATGCATGTGTTGAGAATGCTCTCACAAATTTTTTTTGACGAAATTTTTAAAATTGACGGAGAAACAGCATTTTCTGTTGAACGGTTCCAAGCGAGCGAGTGTTTTTCTCGAAACTACTTTTTTCAACCTGGTTGACAGCCTAATTAAAAAACTATACATCCAATTTGCATGGGACAAGTCTTGAATTGTTCGAAAAGCCAGTCTCTACGTTGCCACGTAGCGATCTTCTTATGAAACGTCCCCTTCTATTTTTTTTTTTTATATAAACAATAAAAAAATTTCGTTAAATTTGAAAAAAAAAATTCGCTGGTTCGCCATTTTTTTCTTTTGTGTGATATCGATTTTTCCCTACGTGGTGATGTAAACCTAAACGTCTAGTTTCTGAATATATATTTTTTTGATTTTTCAACCAGTATACAGCAAACAGTGCTGTATATTAGAACAAATGAAGAGACCGGAAGTAGCCGAAGCGAGCGGACGTGTCTGTTAGTAGAGCGTCGTTGAAAGGGAATAAGTGCGTAAAGAGGAGTAACTAAGTGCAGGAAAGTATTCAATAGGGGTGGGAAAGATAGCCGCTCGAAGAGGGAGAAAAGACGAGGTGGAGAAAGGCGAGTGAAAGGAGGTACAGGGCGGAGAAAAGTGGTAAAGATTTTGAGGTTAGCTCGGACATGTTTGGAAGAAGCGACGGGGACGCCGACGAAAGCGGCGCTGACAGCGCCGAGAGTATGATGGAGGAGCAGCGGTCGGAGGACGAAGCCGAACGAACTCTTACAGAAAACAATGAAGGAAGCGCGGCCGATAAAGTGGAGTGGAACACAAAAAGAGGAAGGGGGCGTCCAACGGGAGCGAAGAATAAACGAAAGCGGGACAGCCCGCTGACGAACAGAATAGACGCGTACGTCGGAATATTTGGGAAAAAGGGGAAAGTTTCGCGATCGCCGCTGGTTAACACGGTGGTGACGGAAGCTTTAGTGCATAGTGGGGAGAGAGCAGCGGTAGGAAGAGACGAGGCCGGAAAAAGCGCGGAAAGAAAAAGATGGCTGGCGGCGGCGGGGGAAGAAATTGTGGTGGGGGATGAAATTGTAGACGATCCCACGTACAACGGAACCCCAAAAAAAGGGGGGGGCGGAAATAGCGTTCGCGGCACAACGGGGGGGCCAACCCCGAAGACGGTAGAGGAAATGATAAAGGACCTACACCTAAATATGGTAAAAGGATTCGAAGAAGTGAAACAGGAAACGCAGAGCGTAATTGAGAGGGAATGCGATAGATTTTGGAAAGAAATGCAGGTTGAAATAATTGCGATGAAAAGTGAGATAGTCAGGAGAGAAAAGGAGTGGGAGAGTGAGAAGAAGAAGCTCAAGGCGAGAATCGACGCGTTAGAGCAGAAGATCGGAAAACAGGATGCGACGAAGGATGAGAAGACAATGAGAAATTGGATGAGGGAGGAAGTACAGAAGACGTTGACGAGGCAAGGAGTGGATAAAACAAAAATACAGGGGGAGGAGCAGTGGTTTAAGCGAATGGAAGAAAAGGTAGAAAAGATGACGAAGGAGAGGAATAGAGAAGATACTGAGAAAATGGTGGCGAAGTTAGACGATAGGTTCGAGAAAGTGGAGCGGCAGACGAGGAGAAATAACGTAATAATTAAAGGAGAAGAATTTACCCGGACGGAGTTGCAGAAAGGGGTGGAGGAATTTTTTCAGCGAAAGATGCAAGCGCAGGTGCGCGTGAAGAAAGCGGTGAGGATCAGCAAGCCATATGGGGACGGAAATAACAACGGAGGAAGTATCGTACTTGTTCAGCTAGACTCGCTGGAGGACAAAAAGAAAATAATGACGAAAAGAGGGCTGCTCAAGGGAACGAGAATATATGTGGATGACGACTTGACCAGAAAGGAGCGCGGAATCCACAAAGAACTACGGGAAATTGCGCGGGACCTGGAGAGGAAAGGAAAACGAGTAAAGAGAGGGTACATGAAGCTGATCGTGGACGGCGCATGCTGGAGGTGGAATGAGGAAGTGGGCAGACTGGGACAGCCAAATTTTCGGCAGCGCATCGAGGAAAACCACACGGATTAAACATGCTAGTGTGGAACATAGCAGGGGTGGCAAGGCTGAGTGAGATGGAGGAGCTCGTAGAGCAGTATGAAATCGTAATACTTCAAGAGACGTGGGTGGAGAGTAAAACGGTGGAGAGCGTTAAAAGTAGACTCAGTCGGCGGTACGAGTGGACAGCGAAATTAGCGGTTAGAGACAGGAAAATGGGGCGAGCAAGAGGAGGGCAGCTAGTAGGTATCAGAAAAGGGGGGAGGAAAATAGCGGTGCGAGAGTGGAAGTATGGGTGCGTGCTGGAAGGAGAAATCGAGGCAGATAGATGGAAGATCGTGTCAATATATAATAACGAAGGAATTAAGGAAGTTAAAAAAGAAATCGAATTATTGATACAGGAAAGCGTCAGGAAAGGAGAAAAAATGATGATTGTGGGGGACTGGAATGCGCGAATAGGGAGGGAGCAGGGAAGGGGGGGCGGAGGACGGAATGTAGAGGGGGTAAGAAATTCGGAAGATGAGAAAGTAAATACGGAAGGAAGGAAACTGTTGGAGTTATGCCAGGAGTATGGACTGATAATATTAAACGGAAGAGCGACGGGCGACACGGAGGGGAAACTCACCTACATCGGGCCAAGGGGGGCGTCGGTATTGGACTACGTGGTGGTCAAAGAAGACGAAGAAAGCAGCATACCCATCGAAAGGGTAGAAGTGCTCGTAAGAGAAGAATCGGATCACCTACCGGTAGCAATCACGTTTGAAACGGGTGGGGGGGAGGCGGAGGAAATAGGCAAAAGTGCAGCAGGCGGGGAAGAAAGGAGAAGAGTGCTTGCATGGAGAGAAGAGAAAAGGGAAAGATACCAAGAAGCACTGGCGGAGATTTGGAATACAGAGAGAGGAAATGGTTCAACGGAGGAGGCCATGGCAGACTGGACGACAAGCGTGGAAAAGGCGGCAATCCAGGCAGGGATGATGAAAGTTGGGATCAGGAAAAAGGGGGGAGGATGGTTTGATGGGGAGTGTAAAGCGAAAAGGAGGACAGTGTGGAGAGCACTAACAGAATTTTTACGGCGAAAACCAAAGAGAGAGGCGGCACGGCAGGAGCTGATGAAGGAAAGAAGAGAGCTGAAAGCATTATATGAAACGAAGAAGAAACAATGGTGGGAGACGAAGTGGGAAAAAGTCGAAAAAAGCAGAAGCAGTAGTGAATTCTGGGGTGCACTAAGAATATTTAGAAAGCGGAAGAAGATAATGGGGGGAGGGGTAAAAGAGGAAGATTGGTTGGAACATTTTAAAGGGCTGCTGGGAGGAGAGATGAGAGAGGACGAGAGGGTAGAGTGGAGAAGGGACATAGACGAGGAGAGGGAGGGGGAAGAGGAAGAATCGGAGTTGAATAAAAAATTGCAGTGCAAGGAAATAGAAGAAGCGATAATAGGAATGAAGAAAAATAAAGCTCCGGGGGAGGATGGGATCAAGATTGAGTTTGTAAAAGGGATGCGTAGAGAAGAGAGAAAAGCATGGCAACAAATATTAGGAGACATCTGGGAGGAAGGGAAAATCCCAGAAAGATGGCGAGTGGCAAGAATCTACCCGATTTTCAAGGCAGGAGACGAAAACAGAGCTGCGAATTATAGAGGAGTCGCGCTATTGGACGTGGGGTACAAGGTTTTGACGGCTGTAATGGCGAAGAGGCTAAGAGGGTGGCTGGAGCGAAACGGGAAATTGTGCGAGAGCCAAAATGGCTTCCGATCGGAGCGAGCAACTCGGGACCACCTATTTGTGCTGAATTCGTTAATTGAAAATAGACTGAGGTCCAAAAGTGGCAAGCTCTATGTGGCTTTCGTTGATTTTAAAGCGGCATTCGATATGGTGGACCGGGAGTTAATGATGGAAAAGCTACGAGGGATCGGGATAACAGGCAGGATGCTGAGGATGATCGGAAATATCTATGAAAAGACGGCGAACGAAGTGATAATGCAGGAGGGAACGACGGCGAGATTTCTGACCCACAGAGGTGTACGGCAGGGATGCCCGCTAAGTCCGACTCTATTCAACGTGTTTTTGGATGATCTGGACCAGGAGTGGTTGCGAAGGAACGAAGGAGGAACGGTTATTGGTCAAACGAAGATTTTCGCGTTAAAATTCGCAGACGACGTCGCTATATTAGCCGAGGATGCACAAGGGCTCAAAAGTATGCTAGGGACGCTGGCAAGGTATGTGCGGAGGAATCGAATGCAGGTGAATGTGGCAAAAACAAAGGTGATGATTTTCAAGAAGGGAGGAAGAAAGGGGAAAAAAGAGAAATGGGTGTACGGGAGGGAGGAAATTGAGGAGGTTAGCAGTTACAAATACTTGGGCATGTGGTTCACCACGGGAAATTCATTCACATTGCACGCAAAGTCCCTGGCGGCAAAGGCGCAAGTGGCAACGAACGCAGCATGGGGGGTAATGAAGAGAGCGAAACTGGATGAATTGAAGAAACGGAGCTATCTGATGGACACACTAGTCAAAGCAATTTTAATGTACGGGGTGGAAATCTGGGGGTGGAAGGAGAGGGCGGAAATTGAGAGAGTAGGGGGAAGATATGTTAAAATGATGATGGGGGTGAACAGAAATACGCCAGCGTATATCTGGCGGATGGAAGCAGGAAGACAGCGGATTGAGGAGGAGGCGAGGAAGCGAGCAGGAAAGTACTTGCTGAAGGTACGGAAAATGAAGGACGGAAGATGGCCGAAGATATGTCTGGACGAGGAACTGAGGAATTGGAAGAACGGGAAGGCATCGCGATGGATTAAAGAGGTAGAAGGAGCCTTAAGGAGAGTGGGAGATGGGGAAACAATGGAGGAGTTGAGAAGAGGCGGGAACGTGGAGAAGATTGAGGCAAGGATGAAGAAAGGTTGTGAGACAGTCAGGGAACAAATAATGCAGGTTGATTGGAGTCGGATTGACCGATCAGGGTACTGCCCGGAGTATAGGTGGCGAAAGATTACGATAGGAAGACCGGCGTATTGGGACCAGAAAGGGGTGACAGGCAAAGACAAGGAGCAGTGGGCAAGGATGAGGTGTGGGAACGTAGGAAGGGCAGGGAATAAAGGGTATGAGGACGAGAATTGTCGGTTGTGCGGGGACGGAAAAAGTAACCTGGAACACATTGGACAATGCCAGGAACTCAGGAAAAGGGCGAGAACCGAATTGACGAAAAGGGTGGACGAGCTATTTAAGGAGGGTAGAGAGCAAGAGCAATGGAACAGAATTATGAGTGGGGAAATAAGAACGGAACTGTGCGAATATAGCAGGTTGTATGAGAATGAGTCAAGGCAGCTAGAATAAGCGAAATCGAAAATCGAAAATGTGATTAATGAGTGATGCAAATAAGTAGGTGGAAAGCCAAAGAGTGTATAGAACTATGTATAAGACATGTACAAAACAAGATGTATAAAAATGTAAAAAATTCTAAAGCCCGCAGGGCAAGAATGGCTATATTACTAATAAAAAAAAAAAAAAAAAAAAAAAAAAAAAAAAAAAAAAAATATTAGAACAAATAATTTTTATGCACTCTTCTACATGTATATATTGACCACGAGAATTAATTAAAAAATTTCAATTCATAGTTTGCTTTAAGAAAATTACGAAAAATATGTGGCGAAAAATATTAACGTGGGGCGTTAATTAAATGAACTTTAAAAATGTAACCAAACTAATTATTCTCTGATTCGGTGAATTAAAATCCTACAAAGTTGAAGGAATAAAAAATTGAAATATACCAAAATTAAGATAATTTAATTTAGTATAGTCGCAACAATACGAAATTCGAATAATTAAAATTCGGCAAAATTTAAATATCTACCGAAATCTATAGTTGATAATGTTTTTTTTTTAAATCCAACTAACGGAATTAAAAAAAAAATAACCCAAAATTCGACAAAATTTCAACGTTGGCAAATTTTACAATGTAAAGAACTATTATCGATATATAATAGTCCTTTGAATTTATTTGAAAATAAATCGATGACATTGTTTCGAATTTTGATTTTTCTAATTTTAAACAATGTCAGTGGTCGAGTTCTTTTTTAATCATAGCTGTATCAATCAATCAAATCAATAATAGTTTTTTCCATTTTTTAAATTCAAACGTTGAAATTTCGTAGAATTTTGATTTATCTAATTTTGAAAAATTTCATTGGTTAAGTTTTTTTTCTAAATTATAGCTATATACATCAATGACAGTTTTTTGAATTTCTCGAACTTGAAACGTTGAAATTTCGCAGAATTCTCATTTATCTAATAATAAAAAATTTCGTTGGCTTGTATTATATTTCGTATTATAATTATTATTTATTTTCTTCACCACAAAAGACTGATCGTTCTCGACGTGAACGCGCCGCGTTCGGAAATCGAGAATTACTGCAACGACGAGATGGAAGAGGACGACGAGGGTGGCGGTGAAATATTCAAGATAGATTCGTTGACCGACAAGGACGAAGGAAACGAAAACCCGAAGGAAGATCGTGAGATCGAGAATACAACGCAGCATCCGTTGGCTCACACTCTCGACGTTTGCATGGAAAAGCTTTTGGGTTACGTTCGCAACGTTTGTCATCCGAGCGACGAACTGGACTTGAATTCGTTGAAGAGTCTTTATCAAGATTTGCTCAGAGTTTTCGAAACAACGATACTGCCAACGTGGGCGAGTCATCACGTGCAATTCGTCATGTTTTATCTGTGCAGTTTCAAACCTAACGTCGCCGAATCTTTTCTCAATTGGTTGTGGCAAAAAGTTTCGAACCCGAACGTTGCTCCGGTTATCAGACAATCCGCGGTCGCTTATGTCGCGAGTCTTCTCGCTCGGGCAACTTTCGTACCTATCAGGTAAAAAAAACAACAACAAAAAAAAAGAAACAAATTGAAAATTATTTTATCGTTCCATTACTTTTATGAATTGAATTTATAAAATTAAATTTTAAAAATTTAGTTATCTTGTTATTGTAATGAGATGATATCAATGATAATAATTATTATAATTATCGTTTTATTATACTTTTTTTTTTTATTTTTAAATTTTAAGAGTAGAATTATTTTTCTGTTTTTTTTTTTTTAATATTACAAATATCTATTTTTTTAATTTTGAGATAAGAAATAATTTTTTTTAACCATCATTCCTGTCTGATTAACCGAAAAAAAATTATGTCAATGATGGAAATTGTTGTTACACAACTATTGCAGTAATTATTATTTTTTTCCTACTATTCGTATCGTTTTAATTTTTATTATCTGTAAAAAAATACCATTTTTGAAAATGTATAGGCAACGTGCGCAGGCATAGGCATACATACGAATATGTATTTTTTTTTTTATTACCAGTACTCTGACGAGGATAATCTCAGAAATGGTAACCTGGACTCACAGCTACATCGCTGCCCAGGACAGTCTCGAGTGTGCCAACAGCGACGTCAGGGTTCATACAGTCTTCTACTCCGTATGTCAAGCCATGTTCTACGTTATTGGTTTCCGACACAAGGATCTCGTCGACACGAAGAAAAGTACGTTGATATTTTTCGTTTTACCAAGAAACGAATCTAATTTCCTAAAAATAATTATAACAATTGCGTTTATCTACACCAGCCAACTTTAGGTTATTTCTCTGTTAATAATAATAATAATAAGAATAATAATAGAATAATAATAAAGTTATTATTATTATTATTATTATTATTATTATTATTATTATTATTATTATTATTATTATTATTATTATTATTATTATTATTATTATTATTTTAATTATTAATAATAATTATGAATTATAATTATTTTAATTATTAATAATAATTATGAATTATAATTATTGTTATAATAATAATAATTATTATTATTAATAAATTATAATAATTATTAATAATAAGTTATAATTATTGTTATTATTATCATTATAATAATAATAATTAATTTTAATTATTGTTATTATTATTATTATTATTGTAATTATGGTAATAATAGTAATTATTATTACTATTATAATTATCAATAATAATAATAATAAATTATAATTATTGTTATAATAATAATTATTATTATTATCGTTATTATAATAATAATCATAATAATAATAATAATTATTATTATCGTTATTATAATAATAATCATAATAATAATAATTATTATTATTATCGTTATTATAATAATAATCATAATAATAATAATAATTATTATTATTATTATTATTATTATTATTATCATTATCATTATTAATTATAATAATAATGTTAATAACAATAATAATTATAAATTATTATTATTATTTTCACCATCGATTGATAATAACAGTAACAATTATTTACACGGTCCTATTTTTTTCAAAAAACCAATAATAATAACGAAAATATCAATCGTCAATCAATTAATCAAAAAATGTATTTTTTTCTCAAAAAATTTCAGACTTGTTATTTCTTCAGAGTTTGAATTTGACGAAAATCGTAACCTGCCGATTGAATCCATTGCGAGTATGTTTGCCGGCGGTTGTGCAACATTTCGCAACGGTCACGCGTTCGTATCAATTGGCGTACTGTTACACCGTTATCGAGCACAATTCCCGAAGCAATCTTCCGGTTTTGCAAACGAGCAATCGTTTCGCCACTTGGCTCGACACATTTTTCCCATTCGATCCTTACGTGTTGGAACGCAGCGAGAACAGAATAACGCCGATTTATCTGCATTATCAAGGCACGTCCGTCATCGATTCCGTGGATTCGGAAAAAAATGTTCCAACCGAGGAAACCGACGAGGACGATTTTATGGATACGTCGTTTCCCCATCAGCTACAACAGGATTCGCGAAGTCTCAACATACACAAATTTTCCTACAGCACATCGCCCGGCTACATACACTCGTAAATCGACATAAATTTTTTTTTCTAGAAAACAAAAAAAATAACAATTAAGAAACGAATTGATCGATTAAATTAATTTCGTTGTACAGATCCGGAGATTATTTCGTACAGTGCAATTTTATCGAGCGTTTAGAATCGAAGATAAATAATAACTTTATTTTGCAAACTTCATGTGCAAAATTAGAATAATTGCGAGGTTTTTTTTTTCGTTCTATTTTGTTTTTTTTTTTTTTTTTTTTTTGGGACGGAAAAAATCGTAAGTGAATTCTGTACGAAGTAATGTAGATGAAATATTATTAACGCGTCGTTCAAATATATTTATTGTTTTGTCGAAGAAAATTATTTTGCGAACATTAATCGTTGCGATCATAAACCAATCGTCATTCTTCGGATGATGATTTTTTTTTTAAATTAAATATATTTATATATGTATACATAATAAAGCCGAATCGAAGGTATTGATGAGGAATCCGACTTTGAGCAACGATTACGAGTTTTTTTCTTCGTACAAAATGGCTGCGAGTACGGATAGAGATATTGCGTTCAATCAAATCCATTTTCGTATAACAAAAACGGAGAAAAAAATAATAATTATGCGGTTTATTTTTTTTCGCGCCAATTAATGACGATCTCAAAGGCAAGAAAAAAAATTTCATGGGAAAGAAAAAAAATAACAAACGAGGTTCACAAGCCGATCGGGCGTGGAACGCCTCGCATATATATATATATATATATATATATATACGGATATAAACAATAAACGAAAAGTTATCGAAAAATATGTGTTTGAATTGATTTATTTTTTTTTCAATCGTTTTTCAATTTATCGAACTAAGATCTTTCAGCCTTTTTGCGATCACGTTGTTGAATGAAACGTAGCAGCATCTTCTCATCCCTGATCATCACGTATTCTCACCCAGCAGTGATTAATTTCCAGGGTCATCGTACTATGGATATAAATAATATAAAATAATAATATAAATAATAATATAAATAATATAAAAGTATATTAATAATATAAATAAGATATAAGTAACA
Source organism: Sussaba pulchella (assembly GCA_963971145.1). Classification (NCBI taxonomy): domain Eukaryota; kingdom Metazoa; phylum Arthropoda; class Insecta; order Hymenoptera; family Ichneumonidae; genus Sussaba; species Sussaba pulchella. Next base: position 6,365,698 of record OZ020178.1, read on the forward strand.
TGAAAATTGAATTGTCAAAAGTTTGCGATAACAAATTTCAACCCTAAACGGATTCATCGACTTGTTCTTATTTTTTTCCCTTCGACGGATCGTTCGGTGAAGGGGGGAGGGGCTAAATAGCCACAAATTTTTTTCCCTATGCATAATTAAAATTTGATAGAAGTCTAGGATGTGGTTTTGGTCTTGACCAGTTATTTATTGAGTTCCTGGATCATATTTTATGTGATATTAAGTTTTCTGAATTTTTAGACATCGAGTATCTTTATTAGGGTGGATTGAAAAAATAAAAAATCTTTCGATTTTAAATGGTGAGTATTCGCTACAAAGTATCTTGCATCCGTAGAATTCTGTCGAAAGTTGGACCTGATCGGACCATTTTTAGGGGTTGACCAAGATTTTTTCCCATTTCCCATTTCATTAACATGGGAAGAACACGAATTTTCCATTTAAAAAAAAATCACAGCTCCGCGAATTTCATAGCTACGTCGATCCTGTAAGTTACATTCGAAAGTTCTTTAAAAACCGCTTGAAATGGCATGCGGATGTTTGAAATCCGATTGCAACTTAAGTCGATAATTTTATTTTTCCGTAAAAAATTATCGACCGAAGTTGCAATCGGCTTCCAAAGGTCTGTATTGCGATCTGTCCAAAATAAAAAAATCCCCTCGTGATTACCTCGAGAAACCTTTCCTTTAACGAATGCATTTTGATGTTTTTGGTTTCAGATGATTCTTTTGCGAGTTATGATGAACACCGCGAAGCAACTTTTTTTTCGAGGCGCCTCCGGAGATTCACTGTCATCCGCTTAATTTTCAATATTTTTGAATGAAAATTTAGGAATATATTGTTTAAATGTTGTATTATTATATGAAAATTGATCGAATGAATTTACACTATTTGTATCGCCAGAAAAAAATCTTCAAAACATGCTTCTTTTATCGCCGAATTAACCTTACCCCGCCCTTAAGAGGTTTTTAAAGATCTTTTATATAACGCAGCCATGTTTTCGTCGCTTTTTTGGGGCTGTTCGCCAGATGTAAAGATGGCGTTTTCAGAACTTCCGGCGGTTGCTATGGTAGCCACTCGAGTGGCTCCACTCTGGAGGGAGAGTGATTATATATGAGTGAGTGAATATTTCACCTACAAAGTATCTACCAAGGATCATCTGTCGGTATACCCACCATTTCGGGCTCCTGACGGCCAGCCGCAATTGCAATCGACAATACTATCATCAATGGGATAAACATGATAGCAACTGTTTTCCGCATCTCGAGTTTATTTCGATTCTCCGGCAAAAATTTCGTTGACGCAGCTGAACAGAAAAAAAATGTTTTTAATCGAACTTCGATCGATTTGATTGGTATAAATCGTACGTGGTGTAATTATATATACCGTAGAAACTTTAGATAAATGATACGATTGTGATAATGAATATTGTTGTTTTTCCCGATGACCAACGGTCGAAGGGATTGAAAAGGTTCATTTTTTTCGGAGTTTCATTGTAGAATCGATAATTCGATATCGTAGTAAAACTGTTTTTACGTGATTGAATTGAATTTTGCGAGCCGGTTCGCGCGTGGCGAAACCTCGATCAAAAGTGAGCCGGTACGTAAAAGCGCGTACGCGTGCACGACAGAGAGAAAAGAGGTGGTAGCGCTGGCAGGGGAGCCTTAAGGGGTAACGTGATGCTACGAGGTTGGGGAAAGAGAGAGAGAGGAAGCGATATTTAGCATGCGCTTTTGCGCTTAAGCGGGACAAGTTCCCTTAAGCGCCGAGCTTTCGAAATATCCATCGAGTTTATATTATGGTTTTACAATTTGAGCATCAAGGTCAATTACTAATTAATTTGTTTCGGTGCTGTTGAAGTTAAGGTAGAGAGAGACATGAGGATAAAAAAGATGAAGGGTATTAAATAGTTAGAGATAATAATTAATAGGGAGATAGAGAGAGCAGGAGAGAGAGAGAGAGAAAGCGAGGAAAATGAGAAAAAGGGAACGAGAAAGAGAGAGAGAGAGAGAGAGAGAGAGAGAGAGAGAGAGAGAGCGCAATTGCTCGATCGTAGCAAACGGAAATTCCTCCCATTGATCGACCCTAAATACTCCCAGATTGGTCACCATATGATTTTACCCTACGATTTTGGTCACCTCATCCGCGAAATGTCGCAATGTTTTTTGGGTAGGCAGCGTTGCCACGTCGCTCCTATAGTGTGTGATGTCGCCTGAGAGAAATCACCAACCAGTCTGGTCACCTCGTAAGGGAATCCCCGTATTTCCACGTTCCTTCTATCCAATTATTTTTATTCTCAAATTCCGATCGTTCCAGATCAAATTCGAAAAAATTATAAACCATTTCTAAAAGCTTGCAAAGAAGAAATTTTAATTCTTCGGAAAAAAAATCGTCAATCGTTTGGAAGTAGAAGAAATAAAGGGATGGTTTCAGTCTGCCTCACCACAGTTTGACGCGGCACAGTTTGACCCGATACAGCTTGACTCCGCGAGTTCGACAGATGACAGTCACTCTTTCTCTGTCAAACTCAGACGGAGTGTCGAATGTCAAAGAGAGAGAGAGAGTGATTCTCATCTATCAAACTCGCGGAGTCAAACTGTGCAAGGGTTAAACTGTGCCGGTTCAAACCATCGACATATAGATATGGACCGATAATACCGTGAGAAAAATTGAAATCGTAATAGAAAGAGAGGAGACTAGGTGGGTTTACTTCTCTCTCTCTCTCTCTCTTTTCCGTGAGAGAGAGAGAGTGAGACAGTGATAAACCTACCTTGTCTCTTTCTATTACGATTTCACGTTTTCTGGCATCATTATCGGTCCATATCTATATGTCGATGGTTCAAACTGTGCCGAGTCAAACTGAAACCATCCCGAAATAAAACCCTGCGCGCCGGGGATTCCCTCATTTGGTGACCGATATGGAGTCGATCGAATGCATGGGCTCATGCCCGGGCATGGCTGTGGCACTTATGCTAGGAGGAAAACCTTATGGCTTGGTGGCGTGAGCGCGAGAGAGATGACGGCGAGGGTAGAGGGCGCAGTTTAGAGATCTTTCTGTGTTTGTTACGTTTGTTAGAACCATAGATCGACGCGCTAACTGCAGACGAAAATTTCTAACTAGTTTTTCCGTGCCAAATTCTAACGCGGGACTTTAAATTCCATATACATTTTTATCTTGAGCGATCAGCACTAGTATAAAAGTAATAACTGGTTAATTAACCAAACCAAATAATTTACGAAAAAATCAAATTAAATAACTAATGAATAAACTGAATCAAATAACGAACTAATAACTCGAACAATTTAGATAACTACCTAATAACTCAACTTCTATCGTGTTTGCTTATAAAAAATACGAGTCAAGTATAATTTTACGAACCCTGCGGGGACTTACAGTTTTTTTAAAAAATAAGATCGATACTGATCGTTCCAGGGAAACCTCGTGCACTTATACTTATCGTCGGGTTCCCCGTTTGCTCTTTGCGATAACAGTAATTTCCTTATTACGTAGATTATTGCAGTCCGTACTGCAATTAAAGTTAATTATTTTGTTCGATAAACCGAATTATTATCTTTCCAATTTGTCGTGCGTGCGTCCATTTTGTTGGACGTAATATTTAAATGGTTTACAATTTGTTTGCAATCAGCAGGATGCAATGCACGAAATGAAACCTTGAGAATGTTCTGTTAATTAATGTGGGGCATTCCGTCCCAAATCACCAGATTGAAACCTTTCTATCCCTCGATAAGGTCGACGATTTATTTTAGTCTCTTTTGGATCCTACGACCTTACATTTTTTAAATATTTTTCGGATTTCTCCTTCCCCGCACCTCGCATTATTTTTTTCTTTCTCGAGAGGTAATTGCTATTGTGCCATTTTTCAATTGGATGACTTTTTTTTCTTCCAAATCATTTCGATTCCGAAACAAATCCTGAATCTTTATCGAAATTCAGGCACTTTTTCCATAAAAATGGAGTTCCTAATATTTTTAAAAATTCTTCTTAAATTCAGAAAAAAATTTGAATCTTTCGACGTTTTAATATATAATAATGATTCACTATTTAAAAAAAAAAGGAAAATGACACCGTGCTTGCAAAAATCGATGGTAAAGTTAATTCGATATAAATAAAAGCATATTTTCGATAATTTTTGCTGACGACACAGTTAATATACATTTATTTCCATAATAAGCACTCGATAAAGTAACATTCAAAAAATATTCTATAAAATTTTCATTAACTTTTATGACCAAATGAGCGATTGACGGTGAATCTACGCGGGCGTCTCCGCAAAAAAAAAGTTTTATTGCGGTACCAATCATAACTCATCACTGGATTATCTGAGATCAAAAAACCAAAATGATTTTATTAGGTAATAAGTTTCTGCAGGTAACAACGTCTCGTTTTTTTTTTCATTCAAACATCTTCAAAAATGGCAACATTTTCAACTTTTTTTATGAAAAATCATAATTTTCACTTCTAAGTGCTGTAAAAAATTGAAAAATGAATTTAAAAAAAAAATACTCGACGCTGTTACATGCTTGATTCACCTTCCCCCCCCCCTTTAACTGCCGCGATCTCCACATCTTTATCAATAAAGTATTATCACTCGTTCCCATTCATCGAAGACGTTGTGTTCATCGATTGTTCTTTAATTCCCTGCATCTCCCTATGACCCTTAATTTATAGAAACCGTGGCGCCATCTATAATTTCCCCCGTCCCCGATCTTCTTCGAAGACCCACGCTTGCGAATTCATCGCGTCTGATTGGTTCTGATAACACCGTGCACCTCGCTCGGCCGCAAGAGATTCATCAACCAAAATCTCTCGAAACAAAAATCTCGTTAAACCGCGTTAAAAAACGTTTTTTTCAGTCCTATGGCTTCGATCGAGGAAGTTGAAATTATCGACAGCGGAATGGGAAGCAGCGAAAGATCGCCCGAAGTCAAATCAATTCTTCCACCGGACGATCTTGACGACGAAGAGGTGAGTGAAGATTTTTTAACAATTTTTCTTTATAAAAAAACGAAGAAAAGTAAATAAATTTAACCCATAAAAACGTCGGCGAGAGGCTTAAGATTTTTTTTTTTAAACGATGCGAAAAGGTGTTGGAAATTAATCTCCTAGGTTTGCAACATTATTATGTGTGAGAAATGTTTCTAATCTGATTTGTTGTTGCTATCGCGTAGCGAGATAAAAGTTACGAACGTTATTATCGGAAATCCACGAGCCGGAGTAAAACCTAACCTAAAAAAATAAATTCAAAACTGAGATTTGTCACGTTTTGTCGTTCGTATTTTGATCTAGGGCTTGTATGATGATTTCTCAGTCTCTTGATGGCTTGTCAATGATCGTGAAGATGAGAATTTTTTGATATATTGCTGGAAATTTTTTTCGAAAATTTTTGTTGAATAATAGATTAATTAAAAAGTGGTTTTTTTTAAATCGGATATTTTGTAAAGATATCGTACGAATTTTCCTCCATGAGAAAGACAGAGTGGATATTAATAATTCGTCGTGGGAGAAAATTTGTACGATATCGACGATGGTAGAAAAGACGGTGAAATAAAATTGTTGGGAAAATTATTTTGTGACGAGGAATATATATTTTTTTCCTTTGATTTCGCAGGATGAAACTTTGGCGGAAAGGCTCATCGGCCTTACGGAAATGTTTCCGGAAGAAGTTCGACAGTTTGGATACAATTTCGGCTCCGGCTTGTACAGATGCGTCAAAGGTGATTAATTGCTCTCAATTTTTACAGAGATAAGAAAGAAAAAGGAAAAAAAATCGATTTTCTAACAAATATAATTAAAATAATTTTTTTGCAAGATCGATTCCTTTCTTTCTTAATTAGATGGGGGGAAAAAAAATTAAGAACATGTTGCTCACCCCAATATTATGAGAAAAGTGTCTCAATGTTTATAAAGTATCTGGAAAAAAAATGTCCAACAAATTTACGACGGTGGAAATAGCCGTTGCCTCTTGATAAAAAAAGGTGGTTTCATTTCTCTGGGACGGTGGGGTCTCTAAAAGATTTAAAAAAAAAATAAATGAGGTCGTAGGATTCAAAAGATATTAATAAAAATAAATCACCGACCCCATCGGGGGATAGAAGGGTTACGATACGATAATTTGGCACGTCCGTCCTTGTATATTCCTCGTATATTCGTATTATTCTACCGATAAATCAGCAAAAATGGTCAGAAAGAAATAAAAATTATTCCAATCATTTTTCCTTCGTTATATATAAATACTAGGGTGGCTCGGAAAAAAAATATCCGATTTCAAATACTAAGCATTCAAATATTTAATCCCTAAAAATGGTCCGATCGGGTTCGTCTTTACACAGAATTCTACAGATGCAACATACTTTGTGGCGAATACTCACCATTTAAAATCGAAACTTTTTTTATTCGATCGAGCCGCTCTGATAAATACGTAAGTAAAAAATTTTAATTCTCACGACGATTAATTTTTCTACATCCCTCGAAAAATCAGGTTTGTACGCGTTCTCGTGTTCCGGCACCTGGTTATTCTTCAGCTCGTCGGCGATTTTATTCGCCCCGGTGATATTCGAGATCGAAAGGGCTCAGATGGAAGAAGCCCAACGCGCTCAACAGAAGCAAGTCCTGCTGGGTCCGAACAGCGCAATGTCGAACGTCGGTCCTGGCATGCCAATGGCGCCACCGGTTCAACGATAAGACAATTATCATTTTTTCTTCGACGGACGAAAGCCAAGCAAACCGAGAATGCCCAAAAAAATTGAAAAACACCCAAAAAAAATAATAATGAATAAACAACAAATTGATAGAAAAAAAAAAACGAAGTCGATATCACACAAAAAACGTTCGTGTAAAAGATCGAGTTTAAATTTGACGTTAAAAAAAAATAGCTCGTCGAATTTGTGTCTCAAGTTTTTCAATTAGGCAAAAACATGTCGCAAACTTCGTCGCCTTTTTTCGGTTCGCGAGCGGTTTTCGTGAAAATGATGAAAAAATAATCGGTAGAGCATTAAAAATTGCAAGAAAAAAATGAGAGATCGAATATATATTCGACGAATGAAAATTCGAAATATCGTTGGCGATTGAATAACGTTTTGGGGTTTCAGCGAGGGCTGAATTTTATTTCTCCAATCTTGCGAGAAAAGAAAAAACAATATTCTGATAAACTTGCAATTTTAGTCGAATTATTTTATTTCTAGATATCGAAACGAAATAAAATCGAATAACTTTTTTTTTTTCTCGTCGAACAATGAATTATTTTATTTTTTTTTACTCGACATCGACCCGATTCGTTGTTTATCGAACTTATTCCATTAATATCGAGACTAAAAATTCTTGCATTTCTTTCTTCAATTCATTCTCGAATTATTTTTGATCATTGTGCAACGGGATAATTTTAATACAAACTCAATTGACGCTCAAACTTGTCTCGTCGTGCTTTCAATCCGTTTCTTTTTTTTTTTTCTTACGATTTCTTTTCTTTCGTGAATAAAAAAACGCTGCGATTTTCGTCATTTTTCACGATTTTCGCATGGAATCATGTATTGAAAGAAGAAAAAGAAAAAAAAAATAATTTAAAAAAACTTCTAAACAGACCAAAGACGACGAAGATTAATCCACGTGTAAACTTTGTTAGTGAATGAATCAATAAATATTAGGGAATTGGATTCGAAAAATAATTCGAATTTTATATATCTATTATTTTTTTTTTTTTTTTTTTTTTGTGAATTAAATGAAACACCCGCTTCGAAAATATGAATGTTCGTAATATTAACGACGATTGATTAACAACGATATTACAATATATCTCGCGTACGAGATACGCAAATTTGCGAGTACAATTTAACGACGGATTATTGTTATTATTATTTTTTTTCTCTTTCGATTATCATCTAATTGACTCCACGATATTATCCCCCCTCCTCCTCCTCCCCCCGCCGGTGACACGGTGTAATGTAACGGTAAAAATATCACGGACGTAAGATCATAAATCATGATAGCATCTCGACGAAATATTACATTAATAATATATCACACCGAAAAATATCACAATAATAAATATCTCACGGATATGAATATCACATGAAACAAATATCACAGCGAAAAATATACGTTTTTTCATCAATTTGTAAAAGCTTTAGCCACGTTCAATTCATTAGGTATTGGAAATCAATGGCAAGGAGTTTGGAAGCGAGGCTTTGTGGTTCTTAGGGGTAACTTGGGGTATCCTAGGCCCTAGGTTATTAAAAATGATTTTTAGGGTTATTTGTTTTATTTAAGTTATTTAGCATTGCATATAATTTGGCATTGTTGATGACAATGACAATTATTTCTCATCATGATTTGTCAAATTACGGGAATACGATATTTAAAAAATTTGATTCCATTTACGATATTTCACGGGTGCTATATTTTTTAATGCGATAAAAATACTTAATAATATAATATTAAGTAATAATAATAATATTATTAAAACATTATTATTATATAATAATATTATCAAGACAATGTTATTATATAATAATATTATTGTACAATAATATTCTTATTATATAATAATAATATATATAATAATAATATTGTATTAATAATATTATTATATCAAATTATTATTATATAATAATATTGTTTTAATAATATTATTGTATCATATTATTATTATATAATAATATTGTTGCAATAATATTATTATTATTAATATTAATATAATATAATATTAATAATATTATTATATAATAATATCAAATATTATTATTATTAATATAATATAATATTAATAATATTATTATATAATAATATTAAATATTATTATTATTAATATAATATAATATTAATTACATTATTATATAATAATATTAAATAATATTATTATGCGATATCTGTGTGATATTTTTTCCATGTGATATTTTGTTGTGTGATATAATGTCAATATTCTTTTGTCGTGTTATAAAACGTGACGTCCTGCCACCCCCTCTCCGATCCTCCTTACAATCTAGCCGGTGAAGAAAATCGAAAATTGCATCGTCGCAAACACGAGCCTTGCCAAATCGCATGCGATTGAATATCTTTCTTCCATTCGTCCGTCAAAATTCAATCGATATGTCGTTCATCTATAATATCACGGCGCAGACCGAAAAAAAAAAAAGAAACTTCGAATGAAAATTCAACGAAAGTTTCATCAATTCGTTATTTTTCCTTTTCTTTTTATTCCCATCTTTATTCATTTCGTTTGCTTTTGATTAACAAAAATATTTAATCCTTCTGTGAGGAGATTTTGTGAACTCTTTTGTTGTTCCAGTACGGATTTCAATTCAAACGCAGAATTCACGAGCTTTTCTAGCTTCGTTCGGTTAACCGAAGAAATAATAGAGAGAATAGAACGAGAGGTTTGGGATGATTGTGGTTTTTTTTCATCTTCCTTTCCCATAGAGGAAGTCGTGTGGTGGGGAAAAATTATTCGTTGGGGTTTTCACGTCGACGTGGTCGAAATTTGCTGGAAATTTGTAGAAAAATGTAATAAATTTCAAACGTTTATAACTCTTGAACGGTTCGAGCTACACCGTGCAAGTTTTGCACTCACGCGGAACCCCATAATCTCTCAGTAATCCGCAAATTATATAAATCCTTGACGCGGATGCTCGCATTTTACAGCGCTGTCAAATTTAAAAAAAAATTTGTTACTCCAGCATCCGCAAATTTTTAATTGTCAAATTTGAAAAGAAAAAAAAATTGTTTACCACTCCAGCATCCGAAAATTTTTAATTATCGTTTCTAAATAGTTCTTCACACATGTAACAACGTTCACGAATATTTTGGTATCGAATTTGGGCCAAATTCATCGAGAAATTCGGATTTTATAAAAATTTTAATTTATCGAAAAAATGTTTTTTTTCGCTTTAAACTCGCCCCAGTTTCGCAAAGGACTTAAAGAACCTGAAAAACCGATCAAATTCGAACTCGCTACCATTGTGAAATGCCATTAAGGCCGTTTTATGCACGAATTGCGACCAAAATCAGTCGAAAAGATAAAATTTTAGAGGAATTTGAATTTTTTTCAAAGCTCAACCTTGACGGAAGGGGGAACAAGATGCAAATTTAAGCTTGCAAACTGCTTTCGGAAAATTCGACGCAATGCGCAAACTTCTCAACGAGAAATCCAAGATTATTGGAAATTAATTCTCCGAAAGAAATTCGCGCATTAGCTCAAATTCGGAGCTTTTTCTTCTTCTTTTTTTTCTTGCTAGCCTCCGTTGCAGATTCTACTTTCTTTTATATCACGAGCTCGCACGCTCCAAGCTTTTATTCTGACTTGTAAAATATATGTTTATATACTATATATATATATACCAGCTTATGTACAAAACGAGCGAACGAAAGGTAAACAATCTTTCTTCAACTTCGTTTTAAATGTAACGAGTTTTGTAATATAAATTTCCATAGTTTTTGTATTTTATTTTTATCCCGCAATTTTTTGATTCGTTGGGTAAAGTATGTAATATGCACTGGCAAGATTTTTCATTGCTCTACCTATCTGCTTCGTTTTTTTAAATTAATTAATTCAAATCGATTTTCAGTCTTTCGAAATAAAAATTTCGGGAGGCAAAAAAATTCATTTGAAATTTCAACTTGGCGAAACAATCTTGAGCGATCCTCGGATCTATGGCATCTCATTCACACACGTTACAAATTTCGCGAGCTGCTTTCGTGACTTTTCGAATTGAGCAGACGTCAAAAATAATTTTTCACGCCTCCTGGAATTTTTATTCCAAAACCCGGAAAATTGATTAAAATTCAATCAATTCGGAAAATTCGAGGAGATAAGTTTATAGAACAAGAAAAGGACTTGCAAATGCAAATATATATACTTCACCCAACAAACCACAAAATTGCTGGAACAAAATAAAACGAAAAAAAACGGCGATAATTCAATAAGCAACCTAACATTGCAAATTTATCGAAACAACGTTTCGAATTTTTCCTCGATCGAGGCATAAACCCGAGCCAACTTTCCGATCTCCGTCCTCGACTATCACCGGATAATAAAATATCCACAGCGATTAATCCAACGACGAAGAATTAATTTCCAAATCAACCGTCAGCGATTGAATCATCGATAAAAAAAAAACAACCAACAACAAAAAACATTCAATCTTTGAGACTAAATCAAATTAATTTAACTAAAATTGTCAAATCCGACGATCGATCGATTCGAATCAGCTACAGCCAATGATAATATTTTTTTTTTTTTTTTTTTTTTTTCATTTGCAAAAGATTTTTTTGTGACCGATGTCGCTCGGTCAAAATACTTACAACTATACATGCCCTATGTATATATCGTGTTTGCACGATTCAAACGCGATAATATAATAATTTATATTTATATCTTGTTTTTTTTTTGTTTTTTTTTTTTCGTTTTGTTTTTTTCTCCTTTTTTTTCACTGAGTATAGGAGAAGTTTTTTATCGTTATCCAGCTCTTTTTTCCGGTCTATTCTTCGCTCGGGATCCAAATTATCAACTCAATTCCCGCATTTGTTCCTCTTTCTTGCCTTTACGTCGATTCTTGAATATTTTTTCTTTCGGTTTTTTCGTTTCCGTTTATTTTTCTTCGGAAATTTTTGTTATCGTGCGTGGTTGCGGATCGTTCAGGCTTTGAAAAATCTCACGACACGTACTACGTACTGTCTGCATATCGGACATTCGGACATTTGCTTGCCGCAATTTATGCAACAGGCGAGATGACCGCATTCGAGAATTACGCATTCTATGGGAGAATCCCAACAAATTTTGCAGAGACTTTCGTCGTACGGACCTTCCACGGTAGTTGACTCTGGAAAAAAAATGAAAAAAATAGTTCTTACTGAACGAATTATTGCAGGAAAATTATTTCCGTGATATTTTATTTATTTATTTTCATTTTAATAAAATTATTTTGATGAATTTATCGATTTATTATTATTATTATTATTAATATTATTTATTATAATATTTATTATTTTTATTAAGAAAATATTTTTAAGTAATTTTGTTATACGTTTGTCGTTAATTTGAGTAAAGAAGTTTTATTTTGTGGGTTATTCCTCATTGACCCTTAAATGCGTCGTGTTGCCGTTTGGCAACATAAATTTTCTGGCTCTGGATTTGCTGCAGGCACATTTGGATGCTTTATAAGCATTTATAAGCTTTATAAACATTGTAGGCAAAAAGCAACGAACCGCTTAAATGTATTTGCTTACAGTGACCGCCATTCATGCAACGCAGATGTTTTTAAACAATTTTTAATAATTTTCTCATAATTAAAAAAAAAAAATTTTTTACTTTTTTATTTTTCCTTTAATATACACTCTTTTCTTAGTAGTAATTGATAATTGGAAACTGTCAACAAAATATCGTGCATTTAAGGGTTAAAAGTACCCATTAGGTCTGGTAGGTATTAAATGATTTGTCCTAGAAGTAATTTTGATTGATTTGTTTGAGGGGTATTTTTAAAAAAAATATTTCTCGTTTTACAAAAATTGCCTTTTTAACGCCCCACACCGCGGTTCGAGAGCGGGACGAGGTGTATTTTTCGTAATTTTTTTCAAGCAAACCATGAATCGAAATTTTTTTTATTTATTCTCGTGGTCAATATATACATATCGAAGAGTGTATAAAAAATTATTTGTTCCAATATACAGCACTGTTTGCGGTATACGCCCCCTCCAAAAGTGCACTCCGGCGAAATTATTGCTCGGCGGTTGACAACAATTAAGCCATACGGTTCATTTGAAAAATAAAAAAAAATATCTATTCAGAAACTAGACGTTTAGGTTTACGTCACCACGTAGGGAAAAATCGATATCACAAAAAATTAAAAAATGGCGGACCAGCGAATTTTTTTTTTTTTCAAATTTAACGAACATTTTTTATTGTTTATGTAAAAAAAAATAGAAGGGGACCTTTCATAAGAAAATCGCCACGTGACAACGTAGAGACTGGCTTTTCGAACAATTTAAGACTTGGCCCATGCAAATTGGATGTATAGTTTTTTAAATATGCCGTCAACAAGGTTAAAAAAAGTAGTTTCGAGAAAAACGCGTTCAAAGTTGTCGCTCGCGTGGAATCGTTCAACAGAAAATGCTGTATCTCCGTCAATTTTACAAATTTCGTCTAAAAATTTTGTGAGAGCATTCTTAACACATGCATCTTTCAGAAATAAAAAAAAAACATACCAAAAAAAATTTGAACCGTGTTGTGGGGCCTCAATTCGTTTGAGGAGTATTAAAAAAAAAACAAACATTTTTCGTTTTACAAAAATTGTTTTTTTAAGTCGAAGAAAGGACTTGAAAAAATCGGCCAATAGTTTTTGGGCAAGCCTTCACATGTTTTTAACGAGTTTCAGGAGCTACAAAAATATATGAGCCGTTTATGGCTGTTTGCGATTACTTACCACCATCAGTTTTTTTCGAGGCTTGCCAGAGTCTCGTTGCCCGATCCAATAGCTCGCTTCTCTCGACGCAACCCTTAAAATCCACCCGATTCGTTAACAGCAACACCTTCAATTGTTTGACTGTGAGGTACTCGAGGTCGGTACATTCCGTTATTTGAGACAATTTCACATTGCCCGACCACTGATAAACAAAAGTCATCGAATTATCCAAACTACAATAATTTCGTCTTCCAACAAATTTTTCACGAATAAAATTTTACATAGTTTCGATAAAAAAATATAATTGCGATTTGCCAGCGACGAGCAAAAAATTCGCTATTGACAGAAATTTGTAATTATAAATTTTGTCGAATAAAAAAATTGTTGAAATTTTTACGTTAAAAATTGTCTCAAAAAATTTCCAATAATCTTTCTTTCAAAATACAATTATGTTCCCCATTGTTTGAGTTTTGAGACAAAATTTCATGCAGACTTCTTATTTTATTGCTCCTAATTATTATTAAAATTTTCTTTATCACTCGAGACACAAAATTAATTGGAACAAAATAATTTTTTAAAATATCTTAACGAGAAAAAAAAAAAACAATTTTGATAAACATACCGTCGGTAATTCTGTGAACATCGGAGATTGAGGATCGTTCGAGGCTTCTTCCGGGATATCTTCGACATCCTGTTCGGTTATCAGAGGTTCCGGACCGTTGGGGCTTATCGTCGGACTCGTGTCCTCGACTGAAACTTCTTCGATCACGACTTCGTGGGATGGCGTCGGTGGGGCTGGATCTTGATGTCGTTCTTCCGGTTCCGGATGTTCCACGGTCGGTCTGGTGAACGTCGGTGGACTTCGGGATCTTCTGGGAGGGGACGGAGGGGGAGCGGTTGGGTGGCATTGCGTGGCGAATCTAGAAATTCAGACGAAACACAAAGAAAAAACGTTTTTGCATTATATTTACGAATTTATCGATGAAATTTATAGCATCAAATTATTCAGGAATTACTTTTATAATTAAATTATTCGAGGATTATTATTATTATTACTATTTAATAATTTAATAATAATGAATTGAAAAAAAAGAGAAAAAGAAAATAATAAAATTATTATTAATATTATTATTATTATTATTAAAAATAATAATAATTTGAGGATATTTTAATAATAATACTAATAATTTTATTATTATTTACTTTCTTATAATAATAGTAATAATAATAATATTAATAATAATAATAATAATAATAATAATAATAATAATAATAATAATAATAATAATAATAATAATAATAATAATAATAATAAATTGAAAAAAGGAGAGAAAGAAAATAATAAAATTATTATTAGTATTATTAAAAATAATAATAATTTTAGGATATTTTAATTATAATAATAATAATTTTATTCACTTTCTTATAATAATAATAATAATAATAATAATAAATTGAAAAAAAGCAGAGGAAGAAAATAATGAAATTATTATTAATATTATTATTATTATTATTGAAAATAATAATAATTTCAGGATATTTTAATAATAGTAATAATAATTTTGTTATTTATTTTCTTTTGTTTTTGAACTTATTATTATTATTACCATTATTATTATTTTTATTTTTTTAAATTCAATATTAATTTCATCGATGAACAAATCTTAGTACAATATTGTAATATCAAGTACAATATTGTTTACCTGGGACTTGGCGGCGCACTGTGAGTTCTTTCGTTGGTTATCGGAGTCTCCGTTCCATTGGCGTATTGCATTAAAATATTTACTAAATCTTCTTTTTCTGCAACAATCGACAATTTCCGAATCTACATATTTCGAGTCTACTCACTACGGCAATATCGTTATATATTCTTCATTTTCTGTGCTCAAAAATCTTCAGAAAATAATCTTTCATCGCCTGAAATCTAAACTCCATGATGTTACAATTCTATCATTCGACAGTTTTATATTTCTATTGCATTACAATTTTTGTAATAATCAATCTTTAGTTCATCTCTTCAATCGTTTGCTTTTTTTTTTTTAAGTTATTTAATTCTTAATTGGTAAAAATTTGAAAATCAATTAAAAATGTAGAGGAATCGATGAAAATGCTTACCCACGCATCCCCGTAGTGAAATTTTTTTGGCGACGAGGTAGTGTTTGAGATCTTTAGTCTTCATTTTAAGTACCTGAGATCTGACTAGGGGCCTTCTCGACAACATGCTGCAATTGTCGCAGCTGAGTACGCGATCGCCTCTTTTTATAACGCAGTCCGTGCAGAAATATCTCATGCAGTCTCTGCATTGTTTCTACATCGAACGGAACAAAGCGAGAAATCAATAAACACTGGTTATTTCTTTTTCTCATAAAAAAACGATTCATACACGATTTTACGTCTAAATTTCCCACATTCGGATGTCAAAAATGCTAACAAACCTTTTCGAAGTAAATAAAAATTATTTGGATCGTTCAAATTAATATTTTTGTGTCTCAAGAATCAATCGAACGATACGACTTAAAATTGACGCTCAAAAAAATAGATAAAATAAATAAATAAACATATTTATTGGTCTATCCAACCTCCGAATCGCTTGTAAATGGAAAAGAAATTTATGAAGAAAAAAAAATCATTCTGCGCCGACATTGCGTCACAAATTCTTAGCAATCGAACCAAATAGATTACCAAAATTTTCATGTGTGTGTTGGTTTTCATTTTAACATTTTTCGAATGAAATTTGGTTCGCATCTATTAAGACGTTAAAATTTTACAAAAAATATTTGCAAAATTAGCTTTGGAAATTTATAAAACAAATTTGAACTTTCTAAACTAATTCATTATTCTCAGACACAATTGACTATTCAGCGCCGGTTATTCGCCGCGATAAAGATAGTTAAAAGCTCCCCAAATTTGCAATAACTCTTAATACTATCATTTTTTTCCTTACGTCCGTCGATGATATTTTCCACCCAAAAAAAAAACCCAAATTGACCGTATTACTTTCCCGCACCAACATCCAATCGTCTCCCTCACAAACTTTGTTCAATTTCTCCATCGCACCAATTTATTTCCAAATAAATTTAGAAAAAAAAAACAAAACCACAGCAAAAAAATCAAAAATATCGACTTGACCTCTTGAACAGAGTAAATTCGACAAATCCAACAAATGCATGGAAAACGAAAAAAAAAAAAAACAACAACAACACTTCATCATCTTCCCATCAAACTCGTTCCATTCACGCCTTCAAACCATTTTTATTCGCTCAATCACAACAAACCAAAAAAAAAAAAATAAAGATAAAAATAAACAAAAGCATCGAAAATATGAACTTACTTTACGTTTGAATAGAGTAAACTTTATGGAACAAGCCTCGCAAGCCATGTCGTCGAATATGTTGTTCGGTATGAGACCATTAACGTTGAGCATAAATTTATAGGTTAGGTTGTTCTCCATTCAGAACAATTAAATGCAGCAAGTTCGACGACAACCGCGATAATAATATCACCACCGAGCACCGAAATTACAATTTCGCGAAAACGTCGATTTTCAAACCCCGGATTTAGTTTTCGATAATTTCACAACCGTGCAAAAGACGATTATTATCGTTGACGATAAGACGATAATAACTTTTCGACAAGTCGGACTTGCGCAGCCTCGGCAATGCGAGAAATTTTGCTTCTCTCCGTCTCTCTCTCTCTCTCTCTTTCCCTTCTTCTGCTCTATGTATCTTTCTCTCTTTCTCGCGATGACAGAGAGATCACTCGGAATGACAGACGGACTGACAGACCGACGTACTGACAGAATGCAACTTGCGCGCGCACGATAATCTTATCTCCGGCGTAATTCGAGTTCTTTGTTGCACGAATTTGTTGCAAGATTTTACGTAAAGTCTTCGTAAAAGGGATGGAAAGAGAGAGAAAGAGAGAAAGATCGAAAGAGGGGGGAAAAAACAATCGCGATAATGTCGTAACTGTACCGGAGCGAAGACTCGGGTTAACAATCACGGAGGAAAAGACAATTGAGACTATTCGCTCGTTCCGGAAATACTAAGGCAGTTTGACTGAGGGGTTTTTTTTCTTTTCTTTTTTTTTTCGTGCTTTGTCACTGACCTTGCGACTGACGCGTTGATACGATGATATTGATTTGATATCTCATTAGGTCGACCGATTTCAGCGTTAGCGGTTGATGAACGCTGGGGGGGTTGTCGTCATTGATTAGGGTAATTAGCGACCGATTTTATTGTTTTTTGATTTTTTATAGGGTATATTATTTTTATTTTATCGATGTTTTGTGGAATACGATTTTTGGGATGGATGAGAATTGATGTTGGAGAAGTTGTAGGTTTGGGTTGCAAGCTTGTTAGGCCGAATTTAAGGCTAAGAATAAGTTCAGGACGTTGTTGTCATTGATTAGGGCGATTAGCGACCGATTTTATTGTTTTTGATTTTTTATAATGTATTTTATTTTTATTTTATCGATGTTTTATCGACTAAGATTCTTCGGATGGACGAAAATTAGAATTATATTAGTTATAGGATTAGGCTGTAAGCTCGTTAGGTCGACTATAAGGCTAAGAATAAACTAAGGACTTTGACGATATAAATTACGGCAATTAACGGCTTTTTTTAAATTTATTTTTGATTTTAAAAAATTTATATATATAAAATCCTTCGAATAGATGAAATTTAGAATTATATTAGTTATAGTTTTAGGCTGTAAGCTCCCTAGGTCGACTAAAAGGCTAAGAATAAGCTAAGGACTTTGAAAATATAAAGTACGGCAATTAGCGGCCTTTTCAATTTATTTTTTATTTGTTTTAATTTATATTTTATCGACTAAAGTCCTTTGAATACGCGAAAAATAATATTATATTAATCAGATGTTCAATTTCCAAGCTCGTCAAGCACGTGCCCAAGTCTAAGGATAGGCTGAGGATGTTGTCGTCATTACGGCGATTAGCGACCGTTTTTTCGATTTTTGCTCTTCTTTTCGTAAATATTTCATCGGCGACGATTCTTCGCGTGTACCAAAATTAATATTATATTAATTATAGGTTCAGGTTGTAAGCTCGTTAGGCCGAGTCTGAGGCTAAGAAATAAGCTAAAAACTTTGTCGATATAAATTACGACGATTAACGACAAATTTTTTCTATTTTTTCAATAAATATTTTATCCACTACGATTCTTCGCATGGACGAAAATTAATATTATATACTTGTAGAATTGTTATAGGTTTAGCTTGTAAGCTCGTTAGGGCGACCCTAAGGCTCTCGCAAAGCTTGTTTCGCATTCCACGCTCGTCTGGTTCGACTCATCGTAATACGATTAGGCGATGTACAACGATAAACATTAGGGTGTTTCCCAAAAAAAAAAAAGAATTCCAGTTTTCGCGGAAATCGGTTATTCGAAAGTATCTTGCTTCCGTACAATTATGTAGAAAGATTAGTCCGTTCAGACAATTTTTAAGGGGTGTCGAATATTTATAAGTTTTAAAATTGTTTTAAATTTATATTGTATTTTATTTATTTATTTATTTTTTTTTAATCGGAAAAATCGTCCGATTTTTGGGGCAGTCGGCTATTTTAAAGTATCTTGCTTCCGTAGAATCGTGTATAAAGATCAGCCTGATCGGACGATATTTAGGGGTTGCCCCGATTTTTAAAAATGTTCACATTTGAAGACTTAGAAAAAAAATCGGGGCAACCCCTTAAAATCGTCCGATCGGTCTCATCTTTCCACACTATTCTACGTAATCAACTCTATAATTATAATTATACTTTATAACAGCCGATTTCTGCAAGCTGCCAGGATTTTTTTTCCGCAAAACACCCTTAATATAACAATAAATATAATAACCTAATAATTCCGCGAAAAAGAAGCATGTTTTTAAGATTTTTTTCCGGCGATACAAATATTGTAAATTTATTCAATCAATTTCCATATAATAACACAACACTTGAACAATATTTTTCTAAATTTTCATTCCAAAATATTGACAATTAAGCGGGTGACAGTGAATCTCCGGAGGCGCCTCAAAGGCGACGTGCTACGCTGACGTTCGATCATTCTCGCTCTACCGCGAGCGCCGATAGCGCTCGCTCATTCGCGATCGTTGCGTCTCAATCGGTGTCGCGTGATCGTCGTTAAATGCGTTGCATCGAGCGAGACCTTTGGGGACGACCCCTGGGGCTCATTACTTCCCGTTGGATGGGGTCGCGAATCGATATAGCTCGTAGAAAATAACTCATCGCTTCTTCGGGAAATAGCTTTTCCTTGTATGTTTTTCCTATCGTGCTTTATCTATCGATCTGCAAAACCCGGCGCTTCGTGAATACACGAACAAACGTGTTTTTTTTTTTATGCCATTGCCACAACGCCTGGCTTGGCTTTTGAAACAACGAACACGAGCTTCGTTTTTTCAGGCTTTTAAGGTCTCGGTTGATGAATCGACGAGCAAAAAGTTAGTTCGAAATGGGGGAATCGTGGATTTACGAGCCTAATAGATTGTGTCGTGGCATGTTTAGTCTTACCAATAGATAAACTGGAAATAAATCAATACTTAGAAATGTTAATTTACTATGTTTAATAATAATTCAAGTAAAATTCGACGATATTGGCGTGTGGTTGACTGACGTTTTGGCAGTGACTGTACAACCGTTTTCACTGTTTCAGGCGATATTTCTCATTATTTTAATTAATTTCTCGACAATTACTCAGTCGATTTATTTTGAACCAAGCATAATCAATCTGTTGATCTTAAATTTTGATGATAGCATTTGTTCAGAATTTACGGCGATTTAATTCCATTCGTTTTGCAACCATTAACAGAAGCTATTTTTCCATAAGCGAACGCATTAAATTAATAAATTTATAACTAATAAATTATGTAGTAAAAAATTATGAAATAATTCATGCATTATTATTTTATCAAGAACCATTTCTTAAATTATCGAGATTTTTTGCGATTTTTTAATATCCATTTAGTAAAACCTTAATTCTTGAATCAATTTAATTAAAAAAATTTTTTAAATAACGTCTGACGTCATATTGATAAAAGGCAATCAAGAGCATAAATAATTTTTCCCGAGCAGCGTATAAAGAAGCCAAATTTTAATATAAATACGTTTGATAACGTTTTATTAACGTATTTTTATCATCAGCCGGATGTTCATCGAACGACGTCACGCGATAATTATCTTTCGGGTCATTTACGGTGTTATCGTCCACGTGGGATGATAGGAAACCTGCTTTTTCCTACGCACTGCACGTCGTTCGACGGACTCAGTCTCTCGTCGTTTAACGAGTGATCAAAACACTCGAGAAATTGCGCAAGCCTCGCAGCTTGTGGAATTGTCCTAATCTTGCTTAATCAAACTTCTAAACTTCCGGTCGTATTGATATCATCGACAAAATTATTAGCGTTTCGATTAAAGCTTGTTTCTATTATTTACACAATTAGTTCATCGATTCAATTGTCAACGAAATTTTGTCGCTGTCATGAAATTACGAGATTGCACTTGAGAATACTCTGGGAATATTAATTTTGAAGCCTTAATTCTGATAAGGTCTCGGTTATTTCTCTGCCTGAGCCTTTTTCGTCGAAATGTTCTGTGTTCCTGTAGAAATTTTGTCAAATCCGCCTTAATCTTCGCAATTTAATCCGTTTACCGTCGAAAAATTGCGTCTGATATAATTTTTCAAAGTCCCAAATAAAATCACGGCCGTCACACTGGGTGGATTACAACCGGTCAGTTTTCAAAAAATTATTGTGAGCAAACTATCCGTCCGAAGTGGTTGAAAAAATTACAAAACATGCTTCGAACATTCTAAATGATGTACGAAAAGTTTATTTGTAACAAATAAAATGGCAACATTTGGAAAAAAAATCATAAAGAGATGAAAACGGAAATAAAAATTGACGGTCGTCAAGTAGCGTGTTGGGCACGCACATGATAGGGTTCCGTAGTCATTTCCGTATTATTTTTATATACGATTTGGTATGTTTGATAGAAATCTGAATCGGTAACATCATTTATCGAACTTTGAGACATTTTTAAAGCTATTTTATGATACGCGATAAAAGTTATTTGATCTTGACAAATTAGCTTTCTTACGAAAAAGAGTTATTTAAACATTTTTCATAAACTATTTCCGCTACGTGGTTCGTTATAATTTTGATTGAACGTTCTAATTAAAAGCTACATTCTGGAATTTTTTCAGATTTTTTGCATCGTTAGTTTAAAAGTTAGAGGGCGATTGGGGACATTCTGATAACGACTTTGAAAGCAAATATCTCGTGACTGAAGGGTTAAAATGAAAAAGTCTCAGGACATTTTTTGTTGCATTTGAGGAGACCTATCCAAAGACACCTCACTCAATGGGGTGAGCAAAACAAAAATTTCTAGTACAATTTTTAATCTGCGGGAGGGGGGTAAAAAATTAACTTTTTTTCCCAAAAATATTATTTCTGTTTTTGGATAACCGATCTACGTCTGTGTACCAAATTTCATCTCAATCGGTACATAACTGAGAGAATGGGAGGACTGTGGACATACAGACATACGGACGGACAGACGGACAGACTTGCCGAAACCATAAGGGTTCTTAAATTCTACGGAACCCTAAACATTGTGTTTAATGTGCCACGGACGTTTACCACATCCAAGGTTATCTTGATACCCGCCTATAAAGATTTATTAATTAGATACGAATGATGTAATATCAAAAATTATTATTAATCACAATATGCTCGTAAAATACCGAGTAACGGCTTTTCGTTTCCTTCCTTTGGACCTATAATAATGTAGCGGAACGCTTTTACCTGCCCTATTTCTAGTTGTGGACAGCTACAGCTGAAGAGGGGGGAGATGGGAGCACAGAAACCAGTCGAACTCGAAGTACGGCTACCCGTAATTTTCCCATCAATGTCCCTCATCAATGATTCAAAATGCCTAAATGTCTGGAAAAAGACTTCAAGCCCTCGCTCAAGATCGTATCTAACCAATAAATTCACGAAATAATTAATCCTGTCCAATACCAACCATTCTCGCTAACATTTGCTTCAGCCTCTCATGATAGTACGTATCAAGACCTATTTTACCTTAACGAATTTGCTTGCTTTCTAATAACATTTTCAAGGTTTCTTTTTTTTTGTTTTATCAAACTTCTTGTTTTATCAAACAATTCTAAATTTTTGATAAACTATCTTCGCTACAGTGCTTGTTATAATTTTTTATTGAAAATAATGATTGAAAGCTACATTCTGGAATTTTTTCAGATTTTTTGTAACGATAATTTAGAAATTAGAGGGGGGGGGGGGCTCTGATGACGACTTTGAAAGCGATTATCTCGGGACTGAAGGGTTGAAATGAAAAGATCTTGGAACATTTTGAATTGCATTTGAGGAGACCTATCAAAAGACACCTCACTTCATAGGGTGAGCAAAATAATTTCGACTTGACTTTCTGATTTGCGAGAAGGGGATCAATTTTTTTTTATGCTATCATTTTTGTTTTTGGGTCATCGATCTACGTCTGTGTATCAAATCTTGTCTTAATTGGTACAGAAATGAACTCATGAGAGGACTGTGACGTACAAACGCACGGGCAGGCGGACTAATAAAAACCATAAACGTTCCCAGATTTCTACGGAACCCTAAAAAAACCCGACAACCGTCTAAACCTCCCCCTCCACCCTCCTGACTATCGAAGTAAGATCGAAAAATCCATCCCAACCAACAAAACAGATTTTCCATCAGATACCCCATTCACACCCATAGACAGCCCCAATTTACCCAACGATAACCGCTCTATCCCTTACCAATCTCCATCCTTTCCACCCCCCCCCCTTTCCCATCCTATCGTTCGATCGAATAAAGTTCGTGAATTAATCACGCGAATAAACGAACAAACTTTTACGCTTGTCCTTTTTTCCATGACCGACCAACCACGATAACCAAACGTGCGTGTGCTCGTTTTCGCTCGTGTGTTTTTGCGCGTGTATAGACATTAGGGTGGTTCTTAATTTGGTGATGTCGGGATTTTTTTGGTATTGTTCTTCAAAAGTAATCAATGTAAATTAGGAAAAAAATTGATCGCATTAGGGAATTTGACGAATAAGTCTAACCCACCCCGACGAGCAATCGAATTTTTATATGGAAATATGCATGCAGTTGGAATTTTGTTGGGGAAATTTTTTATTGCTTCAAAACTATACATGATAAAAAAAATTTCATTTAACAGTTTTGTAGGAAATTCAATGCTCTACAAAAAAGGTTTCTTGCAAAATTTTCGTGAATCTAATATTTATCACGTAATTAGCGAAAAAATCTGTCTCTTTTTAGCCAGTTTTTTCAAACTGTGAAATGAAATTGTTTTATCATGTGGAGTTTTGAAGTAATAAAAAATTTTCCCAACCAAATTCCAAATGCATGCATATTTACATATAAAAATTCGATTGCTCGGCGGGGTGGGTTAGACTGATTCGACAAATTCCCGATTGCGAACAATTTTTTTTCCGTTTATGTTGATTACTTTTGAAGAACAATACCAAAAAAATTCCGACATCACTGAATTAAGAACCACCCTAATGCACACAACCGTCTTGGGTGTTGCGTCATGTAATTACAGCAGCACTGGACGGCGCACATTGACGTATACACATCTACCGATAACACGGTGAGAAAAAGTGTAATCGCTGTAGAAAGAGAAAAAATCATGAATGGTTTTCAATCTTCCTTTTTCTAGTTGAAGCTGATTGGTCGAAATCATCGAGATATAGATAATTTCTGTCAATCAGCTACAACTAGAAAGCGAGAGGTTTAGAACTACCCGCAATATCCTCTCTTCCTATGCCGATGACACTTTTTATCGCAGAGTTATCGGTCCATATTTATATGGGGCGAATCGCGCCGTTTCGCCCGACTGAAACCCTTCTGATCCCCGATGTGGTCGATGTTTTTTTAATTTTAGTATCTTTTTGGATCCCAGGACCTCACTGATTCTTTTATTAGGTTTTTTCGATTCCTTTTTGGCCTCCCCTCACACCACCTTGCTCATTTTTTTCGAAAGGTAACTGCTATTGCGTTGGTTTTGAACTGGATGAAATTTTTTCCCCAGATACTTTATCGAAATTAAAGATTTTTTTTCATAACATTAAAATAGCGCTCGTCTTCCTAATATCTTTTTTATATTTTTGAAAATTTAAAAAAATTTTGAATTATTTCGAAATTTCGATACATGATAATGGTTTCCTTTCTTCTATAAAAAGTGAAGTAAAATCTATCCTGCGAAAAATCGATTTTTCGATTATTTTCGATAGACAATCGATTTTTTGATTATTCTCTATTTTTTTTATTTCATGAAAATAATAATCAAAAGGTCGATTGTCTATCGAAAAATCGATTATTTGCAAGAGAGATTTCATTTTTATCCTTTTAAATAGGAAACCATTATCATCCATCAACATCTCGATAAAAAGCACAAGTCTCCAAAATTAAAAAAAAAACAAAAAAAATAGGTAGTCGAGCGCCATTTCAATTTTATGAGAAAAAAAATCTCAAATTCCGCCAAATTATCTGGCAAACAAATTTCATCCAGTTAAAAACTAACGCAATAGCAGTCAACTCTCGAAAAAAATAAGCAAGGTGGTATGAGAGGAGGCCAAAAAGGAATCAAAAAAACCTAATAAAAAAAATCCGTAAGCTCCTAGGATCCAAAACCCACAAAAAAAAAAAAATCATCGCCCACATCGTAGCGAATACAAGGTTTCCAACCGTTCGAAACGAGGCGATTCGGCCCATACATCGATGACGACAAAGCGCGCGAGCCCGCTAATCGTTGCCATGACGATGACGCACGACAAAATGCGGCACGCGGGCTGGCGTTCCCCCACTCCGGGGTTCCGGCTGTCAATGGGAGCGTCGCCGGCGACCAATCAAAATTAACCACATCGGCGTTCGCTCGTGACGTCAGCACCGTCCAGGGCTTACCCCACCGTCGTTCACGGGGCCGCCTTCGTCGCGCGCCGTTTCCACACCGTCGCATGGATACGTACTGTCAATACCGCGAGAAAAGGTGACAGCGCGCTGAAAAAAGAGGCCAATAGGGTGGTGACTGGACCTCTCTCGCTCGCGCTCGAAGCTGATTGGTCGAAGTCACCTTTACGTCGATGCCTTCGACCAATGAGCTTCAACGACGGGTGAGATGGGCTTAGAACCGCCCTCTTTTTCACTCTTTCTATGGGGATTTTATTTCTTCTTGCGGCGTTCGCATCCCATAGCTATACCATGATGGTTTTCCACCTTCTCGCAGTTTCCATACCCCTTCCAGGAATTCTTCTTCCCCTCCCCCACCCACCCCCGCAATTGATATCCTCCTACCCTTCGCTTCTGCTACGTCGTACTCCGTTATTTTTCCTTCAGTATGCTGCAGTTTGTTAAAGACGTTGCGTCAGCTGTTATTATTCATCGTTCGGTATTGAACATTGGCGAGTGCGCGAGGGTTAACGGCAGGGGTTGAGAAGGACGAGGGGAGAAGAATTATACGCGTTGGGAAAGGATTGCGTCCGGGATCACGGTAGAAATTCGGCCGCATTCGGTCTCGAACGCTCGAGGTGACCGGACGTGATTTTTTGTTTAACATATTTGAGGTAATTTTTATGGTTTTTCGTGATTGTTTGCACGAGGAGGAATTTTATTTTTCACGGGGACGCTGTGAATTTTTTTTTTTATTTGGTTTTGGGATTGGTTTATGGTGTTTGACCGGGTTTGAGATTTTTGTGGGGTTTTCGGGAATATGGAGCGAGGATGACGATGCGGTTTTTATTCGGTATTTTTCCGTACTTGCGCGTGCAGCGATTGCGTCATAGCGTGATGTCATAAGCTGTTGGATAATTTTGAGATATTTTTTTGAATTTGTTGGTTGATTTTTGCGGAATTGGAGGGAAGTTATTTTGAGGGAAATTTTGGAGTCGAATCATTTGTTGTGAAGGATTGTAATTTGTGGATTAATTGATTCGAGTAATTAGCGTAGGGGCTGGATGAGAGGTTTGAGATCTTTTGCGTTCGATACTTGGAATTTTTGAATTTTCAATCCGAATTTGGAAAAAAATTGATATAACAAGAAAAACTCTTACTTGTAGAATATTATATATTTATGATATATTCAAGATAGCTATTTTATATAGAATAGGATTAAATATTTTTAATTTTAGGAAAAAATTCTAATTGTAATATGAATAAAAATATTATTGCAAGAATATTTTCCATGAAATTTGAATTTTATATTTTATTTTATTTTTCACATTCTATTTATTATTATTATTATTATTATTATTATTATTATTATTATTATTATTATTATTATTATTATTATTATTATTATTATTATTATTATTATTATTATTATTATTATTATTATTAATTATTATTATTATTATTATTATTATTATTATTATTATTAATATTATTATTATTATTATATTATTATTATTATTATTATTATTATTATTATTATTATTATTATATTATTATTATTATTATTATTATTATTATTATTAATTATTATTATTATTATTATATATTTATTATTAATTATTATTATTATTATTATTATTATTATTATTATTATTATTATTATTATTATTATTATTATTAATTATTATTATTATTATTATTTTATTATTATTATTATTATTATTATTATTATTATTATTATTATTATTATTATTATTATTATTATATTATTATTATTATTATTATTATTATTATTATTTTTTAGATTCTTTAGGTTATCTCTTTAGATTTCTTTTTTTGCCATTTTGATTAATATATCGATTGATTGACTAAAATCCAAATAATTATTCGTGCTAAATAAATATATGCATATATATGTATGTATAGATTTCCCAAATAAATTTACTTACCGTCCTATTTCTTATGTTCACGTTATGCAGA